>JZKD02S0737526.1:96848-111309 GCA_000966675.3 Picea glauca
TTTAATATCCCATGAATGTGTGTGCTATGTAACAAGTTCATTGAGTGAATCCCCTATGGGTCCCCCTCTCAACTTAGGTGGAGAACTAATACCTAATCTATCTTATCGATCAACTAGAGCAAGTAGAAGTGAATATTTAAGGGGTGAAGACTAAAATAGACTTTGAGATGATTGAGATTATGGATGACTCAGATCCCTAACCCACATTACTTGGCAGTGACCAGACATTTGACAACAATGTAGTTTTGAATATGAAGAAACGACAACTGTCCTTTGAAATAGATACCATATGTGTCATTGTGCCATTAGATCCAAATGAGGGAAATAGGTACAATGAGCCTGTGAATGAAGATGCATGGACCTCTATTACTGAAAACATCTATCAGATTATAGGACGTAGGGAGGATTATATCCTAAGTCACTTGACATGATGACATGGGACACAAAAATACAAGTATATGACACATGAAATTTTGACCTCGAAAATAGGACATGAAGGACATGTTTAAAAAATATACATGTTTAGAAAAAAAATTATATATGAAAGAATTTGATAATTACACATACAAAAATGAAATTTATACATAAAGATTCATATTTTTTTAGAAACTAGAAGATTTACATGATAAAAACAACACTTGGAATCTCTTCAAACCTGCACAAAACCCTCTTAGTATCTCACTAAAATCTCCCACAATGCCAACTTGTTGAAGAAATAATGATAAATAAATGAGGAAACTTCTTTTTACAGGGAACAAACCTCCTAAAATGTGTGACACATGTCCCTAAATTGGGACACGTGAGAGATTTGTGTCGGACACAAATCCTTACATTTTCGCGTCCCCATGCAGGATTTGAGACACACAACCCAAAAAGGATGTGTCATGTTTCATAGATTATATCAATCCCACAGTGGATGGTGAGTTGAGTTGGAGAAGCATGTGCTCATATGACACTAATTCAGAGGATGCTATGGAGCGATGTAAAAAGAATCTCTATGAGGGTTTCAACAAGAAAATGTGCATGAATTACCATCGCGGCACATGAGGTTGGGATGGGCCATTATACCTTATATCGATTCAATGGATCATATTTGGTGGACACCTTCATTGCCTAGATGAAAAATATTCCATTAACCCACTGAATATAATCCCTCGACATAGTGTTGGAAGGAATACCCACCCAATGGTGGGTGGCGCATCATGAACATCAATGCGAATGGATAGGAGTAGTGGAACTAATAAAGGAAATGTTCAGGATGGGGGTAAATATTCAAGAATACATTTTTTTTTGTGAAAGGTGTTGGCTATCTAAGAATATTCCAATACACGAAAGGTCCATATGATTTACAACCGCGTTACTCTAAAAAGTAGTTCCATCCATCAAGTGTCTTTGACCACAATCGTGCCAGTTGACGGTTGGCGCGGGATAGACTTTGAACCCAACCCAGGGTTGGGTGATCAAAATATTCCCCCACTCCCAAATACAATTACATATGACCCTCCATGGAAAGGGACAATAAACTAGATCCAAGTAAAGAAGTGTCACGACCCACTAGGGACAGATGCAACAAGATGACATCTCTAGTGAAAAAGTAAGGGTGCACAATAACCATGCACATTTCTCTTGAAGGATAAGACTTAGTGCATGGGTAGAGTGGTCATTTTCATCGGAATAAATAGGTGGCATATATATCTCTATACAAAAAGGAAGGACGCAATAGGTCGTACCCCCACTAATATTTTGCATGTTTTGGGAATAATTAAGTTTTAAATGCCACATCCCACACTAATGTTTTTCCCTTACTCAAGAACAGCTGCAACCACAACCAAGATCAATGATTTTCTCTTACTCAATAATCACACATACACCCTAGTTAGTTCGATTTGGTCCTTCATTCCATACATATACCGATACAACAATGCTATTGGATCGAGGATGATATAACTATTAGTGATGGGTGCCTATTGGCACCCAAGGTTTTGGGGAATTTGTTCGCACGCTTCACAAGTAAATTTTGTGTGCACACCCATGAAGATACACTATGTTGGGAAAGGAAGGATTAGCAGTAGCACCAACAAAATGAATCAAGAAGAATGCATGCAGTGAATCTGAGTGTATCTTCGGGAATATTTTGGTACTTGAGTGCAACAACGACCTGGAGGATTGTGGGCGAAGGTATGGATGCATTGGAAAGTTAGTTAGGCATGCCACACATTAGGAATATTTGGGGGTTTCATATAGACAAACATAGCTTTTGGATCTAGTGATCACTGAAGAGAGTGGAGCAGAGAAGAAAGCGACAAATATCCATAGAAAGAGGAGCATACAGAGTTGAGTGCGAGAGACTGAGAAAACAATCTAGTTTGGAGTCCCAGTTATGTATTAGTGTTGTATGAGTCTATACTAGAGTTGGATTGGTGTATGAATGAAGGAGTGAGTATAGAGAGAATAACGCATTGGAATGTAATGAATGTTGAATGAAACTAGAGAGGATAGTACATGTTATGTGTCTCTATGATTTTGTACTTGCATGAATCTAAGGAATGGAATATGAAGCTCTATCTTTCTGAAATGTATGGTTTGATGGGATGAGTAATTGTTTGTTCATGTATTTATGCATGGTATTGATTTAATGGGTTATGAATGAATGAATGAATCTATGTCTAAGAGGTTTCCTTTTATACATTGTCCCTTTGCATCCAACACAAGACTAAATAGTATTTGTGATTCTCATGGTGTCTCGGGTGAGACCTTCTTCAATCCTCGACTGAAGATTGAATATGTTGACGCCTTGGGTTTTTGTTGGTCAAATATTGATGAAACTTGGGTCTTAAACCCCCCAAAAATATGAGAGAAGCACACCACCACCACCACCAACAACAATAATAGATAAATAAATATTTAAATGGTATAAAATAGAAAGTTAAATTAAGAAAAAACTAAAAACTACATGATTAATTATTCAATGACAAGTGTAAATTATGAATGGAACTTTTTAGATGAATGAATAAGGGGAGTTCTATATAATGAGGCTGGAGAATAAATTTGGACATATTTTTCTTGGGAAATTTGAGGAAAAATGCTTGGAAGCTGGCATAGTTGGTTGGTTGAGGGCTCGGGGGCTCTCAGTCATGATGACTGAAGGGTTGGTTGGGAGGAGAGTCAACCCCCACATTTTGTTGTGACATGCTGGATTGAAGATTGGAGCACACCAATTTGACATTTATAGTGTTATAAGTAAGTTGATTCCTTTAACACTCAATAAAGTTTCTCACCACTTGCTTCTTCTTGTAAATTATGTAATCAAGGATTAATGTATCTTTATGTTTTCATTCAATGGTTTCAAATTGTTATGTTGATGTATGCATTTAGTTATATTGAATTTTGTCCATTACACCATGCATGTGACACCTCAAATCTAGAAACCTCATCCAACCTCTCATTGGAATGTATGAGTTCCATTGGATCAATAATAAACCTATAAAGGTTTCCCTCTCTCATCCCTCTAGCCAAAATCCTAAGACCATATAGAATCCAATCACTGATGGTGCATGGTTTTCCCTCAAAAGAAACTCTCCATTATATATCTTTCATATAAGAATATGAAAGAAGATTCTTCTTTAAAAAGAACAAATAAAATATCACTCAACTCAAGAATATCACCTAAATGAATCTAGAAGGAGGCCAACTCCTTTCACATGATAAGTAACATTTCCACCAACCTCCACACACACCCCCTCGTCTTTCTCATAAAATCCATTGAATGGTGACTTTTTATATGTCATATGTCTTGAATATTTTCTGTCCAAATACCACCGAACACTAGACACAATGTTAGAAGACAAGGTAGAGAGCATGGAAAAGGAAAAATCTCAAACTGAGAGGGATCCTCCTCTACACCCACTATAATCCTATTCAAAAATTGCTCCATAGCTTTTCCATTCTTCTTCAGTGGAAACTAATTGGCATAATTTCCAATATCATGACATTGGAAACACACCACCTTATTTAAGTCCTTATTTCCTATATCTCTACATTTATTCTTGATACCCTTCTTCATCTTCCCAACTATAAAAATCACATCTACTTCCCCTTTTTTCTCTGAACAAGTTTGTAATCTGATTTCTTCCTGCATAAGATCAACCCAAATATTTTGAAATTTTGGCAAGGTATCTTGAGAAAAAACACCCTAAACAAAAGACATCTAGGCAGGAACAAGTCCATTAAAAGCAATAGACACTAATTCTTAATCCTCCACCTTTGTTTCAATGGTATCCAACTAATCTTTCAACTCAATTACCTTAGTCAAGTATCTCGCCAAAATGTCTATCTTGCTCATATGGAAGGCTAAAATATAGTTTCACAAGAGCATCTATTGAGAAGCACAACAGTCTTGAAACAACTCAACCAAATCTTCAAACTTTTTCTTACATGTCATCTTCTCTATAATGTGTGAGCTGAAATGATCCTTCACATAATCAAGAATGATTATCTTCACCTTGGCTTACTTCTTTCAATGAGTAACCAACTATGTTGGATTGGTAGGTTATAGCTTCCTCTTGAGTTTTGTTTCTTGCTCACATCCTCCATTTGCATGGTATTAGGGTCCCAGATGTTAATAATTAGAGATAAAGCAAGATGAGACAAGAATTGGCGGAAAAGTATTTAAGCTATTCTATTGCACATTGAATCGATCTCATGATATGAATTTATAGTACATGGATTGAACCACTTCTATATCCATATCACATTAAAAAATCATCAATGGATCATGACAACACCTCTTAAATAGACAAGGTTTACAACTCAATCAATGTGGCCTCAGAATCTGAGATTTTCTAGGGACTCATAGTATAACATTCCCCCCCTCAATCACAAGTCTAAATAATTATACCAATAACAAAAAAATAATCGATAATATCTTCATTTTGAAACTGTTGAACTAAGCTTTGATGAAGACATGCCTAAAAAAATGACAATATCTAGATGTTGAATAGTTCGTCTGGAAGTGAACAACTTCCATGTTTGAACATTCTCATTCTTTTTATTAACATCCCAATAGTCATTTTGATTGATTTGAGAATACCAATTGCTATGCTAGAATTCCCAAATGTTGGTTGAGTTTTATGACTCATAGGACTTCAAATCTTGAAGCCTTCTTATTATCATTGATATATGACATCCCCCCCTATTAGGTGCAAGGTGAGAAATGTGTTTAAGTTTATTGAAAATATCCAAGCTTGAGCTTTAGATTATTTTGTTCTTCAATGATTCATAATTGAAGGGATTCAAGATTAAGCTCTGGATACTTTTGTTCTTCAATTGTATTTGGTGGTTTTAGTTAACCACTAACCATTTTTATTTAAATAATGTGGTGGTTTTGGTTGACCACTAACCATTTTGATTTGAACAATGTACTCCCCTCCATAAAGGTGTTGAAGAGTATATTTTTTTATCAATGTAATCCCCCCTTAAGGTGTGGAGAGTACCATATTTGATTCATGTTTTAATTTTAGAGAACATATAGGATTGGACTTGGATCATCCCCAAAAGCATCTAGAATAATTGTTTGAAATATTTTTGGTTTTTTCATTTCTCCATGTAGTTGTGTCTTGACCTTGGTATTGACTAAATGGTAAGACTTATGCAGCTTATTTACATGTTGATTACATATCCATAAATTTATCCATCCATAATGAATATTTTTCTTAGTCTTCTTCTTCATTTGACATTTTTCAGAAAGGTGTTTTGTCTTCCCACAATAAGAACAAGGATGGAGATCAAAACACTTATTCTCCATCTAACCAACTCCGTGACAATGTTGGCACTTATTATCAATATTATTAATTTATTCAATAAATCATGCACTCACAAACTGAACTAATTTGGAGTAAGGTGGAATATGAGAGTTGTTTCCTTTTTCATATCCCAAGCCATGTCATTTTTTATTGAATTGCATTTCTTCCCAAGAAGATCTTACAATATTGTTGGAAAGATAGCATTGAACTTGATCATGTTGAACTTGAACAACTTCATATTCATCTTCATCTGCATATGGATTTGTCTTTCTAAGTTGTTGTTGAGTGCACTATTGATTTGAATGACCATCATCATCATCATCATCATTATCACAGAGAAGATAGTTTTGAATTAGGATTAGTTCAAGATGCTTTATTGTCTGCTAATTTTTCAGATCTTTGATCTCATCATTCAATAGTTGAGATTTAGATTGCAACAAGTGAACCTTTGTTTGCATAACTTGCAAACATGAAATAACATTTTCCAATGTTTCATTGGTTAGGATGATCGAATTTCTCTTTGTTATTTCTAGCAAAGTTACCAATAGGGAAACATATTACATGATATTAGTTATCACTATCATGCTTGTTTGTATTTGCTCACTTGAACTTGATTTCTTGTACTTGTTTCTTTTGTATCACGTTCGCTTGATTTTTGTGAAGTTGTGGGTGTCATCTACAACCAAAAATGCACCCAAAGTGTGATGTTTACAATGGTTTGAGTTTTAACCTGTCAACCTTGTCAAATTTTGAGTCAAAATTTCAATGACTTAATCAAGTATAGGGTGTTGGGTTCAATCAAGAATGCACCTGAAAATTACAATTCAACTCAAGTTTGATTTAATTATAAACTTACAAAAGGAATTATTGTAAGTACAATTCAACTTGAGTGTGAAAATACAAGTAAACTTACAAAAAAAACTATTTTCAAGTTATAATTCATGTTGATCCTAAAGTTGAATTGATATTTGGATATGAATGATTGATGATGCTTTGAGTCCTTGAATATTATCTTGATGTCTCCATTGCTTCAACAATTTGAATGTGAATTGATCATTTGATTAATTTGATTGAATTACCTTGTGTTTGTGTTTACATATGTATATCAAATGTAGCAATATTGTGATGAATATTAAGTGTCAAAACTAGACACAACACCATAAAGAAACCATGAAAAACTTCAGTATCACACACTACACAAGGTACATTTTCACCATCCATTCAGAGCATGCTTAGATTGGTTGGATTGTATGGATCATTGGGCATCCATGTAGATATTGGGTGCTAGAGTGGATGTACTTGTTCAAATTGCAGCCTTGGAGGCTCATATCACTCTTGGAAAATCATATTTTCTTGTGGGCAAGAGATGTGAATCTAATCATTTCTCCATGAGAATTACCTACATACCTTCCAGGTTCTCACCCTGAAAATCACTGGCTATGGATTGTTGGACCAGAAAATTGAAGACGCCTTTGAACTATCGAATTATTTTAGATTCAAACTAAGTATAATGATCTCCATAAACAATTCCAGTAACATATCCAAACAATAATCTACTTATTCCAACAACTAGGGTCAAGTTAATCCTGAAAATCTTAGAAGAACCTTTTTCTTACTTTCCTGGTCCATCACAACTAGTGATATCTAGGTCGTTTTTTTATATTTGAACCTCATCCTCTTCAATTTTGTGGAACTAAATAAGATGAGCATCATTCTTATACTCTTTGTCTATTTATATGGCTTAATCATTGATCACATAGAACTTCCCTCCCTTGTAATGAAAATATATTTGTAGTCTTATGGTGCTACTAAGAGAGATGCTGAAATGAATTTTTCCACTTAAATATTAATTTTAAATTCACCCAAAACTATTGTCAGGAATGAACACATTACCAACAAAATGAATGAATATTCAAGAAGAGTACAATCTCAAACATGTCAATATGGGCACACGACATAAGGACGTTGATTCAAATTCAATGAGACCACGACCACCAAATATTTTCGACTTTTATTCCAAGAAGAGACGTTCAAAGAAAACGTAAACAGAGAAGTCAACACTAAAAAAAACTATTTTCTTAAGCAATCTAGTGAAAACCAAAACCCTAAACTAGACTTTGAATGAAAATGTTTCACACATTGAGTAGATCAGATCCGTAATCCTACAATATATCTCATAAATAACAGAGAAATATCGTCGAGGTTGGAAACTTATTGAATGAATGATGACCTTATTTTTTTGTTGTGGCCCCAAATAGATGTAGATATGTAATTTTGTTGCCGTAAGCAACATTACAATTATCTCATGGATTACTACCATGGAGTAGCTTCATTAACTTTCATGGATCACTACCATGGATATCAAGACTACCATGCCCTTAATAACTATAGAATTAGAGCTCAATCAAGATGAGACAAGAATTGATGGAAACAGATTTAAGCCATTCTATTTCACATTGAATTGATCTCATGATATGGATTTATAGTACATGGATTGGACCACTTATGTATCTATCTATCATTGACAACCCATCAATGGATCGTGAAAACACCTCATAAATAGATAAGTTTTAAAACTCATATCGATGTGGTCTCGGACTTTGTGATTTTCTAGGGACTCACATTGGGTGCAACCAAGGAACAAGGTTCCTTGTTCATGATGCAACAAAAGATAGTGTGTGACATCTAATCATGCCTAGAAATTGGTTTCAAGTGTGTCTAAGTGGAATATCATGATTAAGTGTCTCTGGAAAAGTATTCATCAATACCTCCCAAGTATTTTCCTTCAACTTTTGACTACCACCAAACTCTAAGGATCAGTTATGCTAGTATGAGAAGAAAGGCCCATGGAAATGTGAAATGAACCATGTAGTTTCAAGGGGTAAAATGTTTCATTCAATTTAATTCATTTTCTCATGTATCATCATATCATGTGTTTGTTTGTTAGTTTAATTTTACAAGAATATTGTATCGGAGGGAAATGTAGATGTGAAGTAGTGTAGTAGAGTGTAGAGACAAAGGGTGAGGGTAAGTGTTCTTTGGTGCAAATCCCATGTAAATCTTCTATGAAATCCTCCTATTAAAAATTTGATCTTAGTAAATATTATTTCTTTTCTCTTCCTACAAATGCAATCAAGTTATTTCATCAAAATTTGAGTATGTAATTCTTACTTATAGCCTAAGACTTGAGATAAACACCTATCAAGTACAAGGACAATTGTTAAACTATTATAGAGATAAAATCTCAACTACAAGTCATATCTCTCAAATCGAATGATCCTCATTAAATGTGAGTTTGGTGTGATTTGTGATTGGCTTTGTTTTCATATATCCTAAAGCTATACATTTACACTTGGTCCAAGCATTAAAGATAAGAAGTTAAAAAACTAGTGTAATAACTATGATTCCATGTTTTTCATATCTTTGTTTACATGTAAGTAGAGGTCATAAAAGCACCATATAATAATATTATTGGAGCCTTGTGCAATACTCTGAGAAGTTATTTCTTTCACGAACAACCATTTTAAAATTAACATATCAATGTCATCCAAATCAATAGAATCAACTTATTTACATCCTTGGGTAGTTTGGTCCAAAACAATCATATATAAGGTAAGTGGACTCTCCATGCATAATAAAATCATACTTATAATTGAGTAGAGTTTATATGTATGTAAGAGGGAAAAAAATTCAATCATGGGCATCACTATACTAGTTTATGGGATGCTCACCTTTTCCCTTCAATCTTGACAGTTTTTTACAACATGACACATTTGAGATTTTATCTTTGCAATTTCTATAGCGTGTTCTAAAAATGTTGTCTTCATGGTACATATATTATTTTCCATATTACTCTTCTTGATTTTAGATATCACCTACACATCTTGTATGATAGAGCCAAAAACGTCATGGACTCCACCCATTACTCTATGAAAGAGTGTCTTATGTACCTATTGATGGAGGAATGCATGGTTGGAAAGAAATTACCCTAGTAGACCATCCTAACAAGTAGAAAAAAGTTGGTCTCCTTAGAAGTTTGGTAAAATGTGCCTCATGTGCCTTCTATCATTCTTTAGTCAACTTCAATTGGTCCTTTGTTCACATACTCTAGTGATAGGCTATTGTTGATGCTTGAATCCATTAGGACCGAAACTAAAACCTCACGAGGATGTAAATCCCCTTGTGTTTTTATAGAGGTGGTAATCCTCTTTTGGATTTTCTTGGAATTTCTAGATATCCCCCATGCATTTTTATAGAGGTAATACTCCTCTTTTGGATTTTCTTGGAATTTCTAGATATTTGGAATGTAGGAATTGACAGAAGTTTGTCGTGGTAATCAAATAAAATATAAAACAACAAGAAATAAAATGTTTTTTTTTGTTTAAAGAGATTTCTTGAGAATGGACCAGGAACTGCGCACATTCACACATTTAAAGAAAATAAGAAAATTTTCCTCACATCCATCATAGTCTAAAAAATACAGACTTCTGATCACATTAAAAATAAAAGAAAATGGTTTTCATGCATAATATAACTTTGACAGAGTGGTACATGGGAAGATCAAACAAATATTATGATATATCAACCTCAAATACTTTGTATTAGAAAACTAGGTTACAAAGTACATTCAAGATTGTTCCCAAAATAACTCTCTTGAAAATTCTAAAAAATATATAGTTCAGTACATATTCTTCGAAATTTAAAATGAGTTTGTCATAAAGACTGGGATTGGGGATCCAACGGACCATAAAGAAAATAAATACAATAATGAAGCTTGTATAAGGAAGAAAGTGGGCAACACAAGAACAACAAGCCCTGGTAAGAAGAAAAAGGAAGTTATCAGTCTTTGGTTAAACCTTTCTATTTAAAGAGGTGGAGTAACTGGATGAAGGACTTGATAAAGAAAATAAGGATGTGATCAGCGTAAACTTACTATGATGGTCGATCATGTTCATTCTCTTGTTGATGTCCTTTTATTGTTTTCATCAACGATTACATGAACCATCTCAACTATTTCTTGCCCTTCATTTGTTATTTTATCAATAGCCTTTTTGAAACATTCTTCGATGTAGATTTTCATAGGTGCAACGTCAATTTCATGTCGTATTTTAATATTAAACAACTCACCCTCCAAGTAACAAAGATCAATGGAAATTCCATGTAATATTTCTTCAATATTCTATTTTTTTACGGAGTAATCTACTAGCCAGTTATCTATGGTGTTCTCATCATATTCAATTATGCCATAGAATTTTTCAAATGACAATTCTTTAAAAATATCATCATGCTCATCAAACTATTGTTTTGTTAGGAACAACAAGTTGAGTATCAACATGGGAACTTGAACCTCGTTAGTGCTTCCAACTAAGTTCGCCTCCATGAGCCTTTTATATAGATATTCTCTTCTTGTTATGGCTTGGTTGCACACTTGGATGATGATGTTCAAATTATTTATTTTCTTTTTCCAACATGCATTCAACTACTTGATCCAACATGGAGAGGGAATGTCCTCTTCTCTTCTCTCTAGTTATGACATGTTGGTAACTTTAATACCAAAGGGAAACACAACATCAAGGTAGAAACCTTCTTCCTTTTTTAGGTCGGCCTGCAGATATTCAAGGAAGGCATGCACCCTCAAGCTAAAATAAATCATGATCTTTGATATTTCCCAAGCTTCTATCATCCGTTCCATTATTTTCTTGATATTATTCTCCACATAGCTCCTGGATGATGTGGTTAAGCTTGAGGATCCTTTTATTTTGGTTGCAGGCGTGAGCACTTCTCCGAGGTGTTGTAGTCTTAGTCTGGACGATGTTGTTCAAATTCTTTATTTTCTCTTTCTAGCAGGCATTCAACTGCTTGATCTGAATTGGAGAGGGAAGGTCCTCCTCTCTTCTCTTTAGCTCTGACATGTTGGTAAATTTAATACCAAAGGGTACCATGGCATCATGGTAAAAACCTTCTTCATTTTTTAGGTCAACCTGCAGATATTCAAGAAATTCATGTGCCCTCAAGCCAAAAGAAATCATGCTCTTTGAAATTTCCCAAGATTCTGTCATCAATGTCATTCATTTCTTGATATTATTCTCCACATAGCTCCTGGCTGATGTGAGTAAGCTTGAGGATCCTTTTATTTTGGCTCCGAGCATGGCGGATCCAACAATTTCCAAAGGGATGACAATAAGTGGAAGAGGCATCAAAGTCTCTTCAAGTTCCTTAATCCTTTCCTTTAACTATTTTCTTCTTCGAGACCACCAATGGAATCATCCAATGCATTGTCAGCTGCTTTATGAATTATGGAATTTTGGGAAGGATGCATATTTCTTAGGTTAACCTCTGAACGATATTTCCCCTTTTTAGTCTTCACATCACTCTTCTCAATAATTAATTTTTTAGATTTGTTGTCAAAAAAAACGCTCTGAAACACAAATTATTCTTCTTCATCAAATATCTCATTTTCAACAATTTCCAAAGACTGATTTTGGTGGGTTGCACCTCTTGGTTGATCAATGTTAGGAAACATATTATCAATGTCAGCATTGAGCTCCATATCTTCGAGGGAGAATCTATTGATGTCACTTTCGACGTGATTCTCTTCTTCCTCTTGTATGATATTCTTTCTCTTCTTCCTCGGGGGAAGTTTATGTGAGATTTCAATTTTTCTTGGAGGGAGTTTTTTGTCTCCTCCTCCACCTGAACTACTGTTGATTACTCTTTTAGATGGGTAGGCCATTGGAGCACTGATCCGAGGTGTTGTAGTAATAGGATTGATACTTGGGGATTGGGCATTCTTCTCGCTGGGACCTTTTCCTTTATGTTTGTACAATTCATTTGTGTTGAGCACCGTCTCTAAGTCACCAGCAGTGTGGGTAGGATTTCCTAGGTGATTATCTTCTTCTTCTCTTAGAACAATGTGGATAAATGAATTTATAAAACCCATTGTTAACATATGTTCCAACAATGGGGATTAATCCTATGAATAAAATAACAATAATAATAAGAATACTCTTTGTAGTTACATTATTTCAACACTCCCCCTTAACAAGAAGGGTATTCTTCAACAGCATCAGGCGAGAGAGTTCTGCATCACCAGTGGCATCAGGAGGATAGTATCGTCAATATCATCTTGAAACATTGGCTAGCATATTTACAAGTCATCGGAAGTTTTCTTCATCGGAAACATCATTATTCTTGAAAGAATTCCATCATCATATGCATCAATATGTATCAATAAAAATGATACCTCATCACAGCACTAGGCTGGCACATCACAATACTACACTGGCTCAATGTCACAGCTGATAAGCTGGTAGCTCAGTGTCAGTCACATCTTTCTTTACGTCTAACAATTAGGTTAGAATCAAGGTATACATCATCATCTTTCTTTACATCCAACAGCAAGGTTAGAAGCAAGGAATCATCTTGCTTTACGTCTAACAACTAGGTCAAAAGCAAGGAACACATCATCATCTTGATTTACATCTAACAACGAGGTCAGAAGCAAGGAATCATCTTGATTTAGGTCTAACAACTAGGTCAGAAGCAAGGAATCACACAACATCTTTCTTTACATCTAACAACAATGTCAGAAGCAATGACTTATCTTTCCTTACATCTAACAACGAGGTCAAAAGAAAGGAACACACAACATCTTTCTTTATGTCTAACAGCGAGGTCAGAAGCAAGGAACACACAACGTCTTGCTTTACGTCTAACAGCGAGGTTAGAAGCAAGGAATATATGTACACTCACCGTTTCAGGGAGGGTCCTTTCGGACTATACCAAGCTTATCTCAAAAGTGTTCAAAATTTACATGAGATAGAGGTTTGGTCAACACATCAACAACATGTTCATCCATGCTAATGTACTGGAGCTTCAAGGTCTCTGTACCATGTCGTGGATGAAATGATAGCGGATTTCTATGTGCTTTGACCTGTCATGGAATACAAGATTCTCTGTCATCTTTATGCAACTGTATTTGTCACATAGAATCATGGTTGCTCTCATCTCCAAGTCAAATAGGCTAGTCAGCAACTTTCGAAGCCATATAGCTTCGTAGCTAGAAGAACATATGGCAATGTACTCTGCTTCCTCTATGCTGAGAGCAATACTAGATTGCTTCCTACTCTGCCATGAGATCATGGCTGATCCCAAACTGAAACAACATCCAGAAGTGTTATTTTTGTCAGCAACGCTTCCTGCTCAATCTGCATCAGTATATCGACTGAATGTGAATTCATGATCTCCATCATAGCTAAGACCATAATCCATTGTACCTTTAAGGTACCTCATCACATGTTTTGCAGCCACTAGGTGAACACATCTGGGCTCTACCAGAAACTGACTCAAGGCGTTCATTTCAAAACAAATGTTTGGTCTGTTGTTCATCAAGTACAACAACGATCCAATAATCTATCTGTATAGTGTGGCATCTATCAAATCTGACGAAGTATCAACCAGCAGCTTCAACTTTGCTTCCATGGGTGTATTCATGGACTTACATTCTAGCATGTCGAATATATTTAAGATTTTGACCATGTACTTTCCTTGGTTAAGGAAGATCCTTTTTGGACTCTGCCATACCTCAAGGCCTAAGAAGTAATGCATTAGACCAAGGTCTTTCATTTCAAATTCTGCGGCAAGTCTCTTTTTACATTCAA
>JZKD02S0737526.1:176807-192889 GCA_000966675.3 Picea glauca
ATAATGTAATCCAAGTCCAGGAAGCTATGCACTCCAGCAATCTCAGAAAAGAGAAAGGCATGCTGATCAAGCTTGACATGGCAAATGCCTTTGACAGAGTAAAGTTGTCCTTCCTATATCAAGTGCTCCACTCTTTCGGATTTGATCCTGACTTTGTAAAGTTGATAAAAGCCTGTACTCATGGCCCTTGGATTGCCCCACTGGTGAACGGGAGACCAACAATTTTTTTCAAAGCTACGAGGGGGCTGAGGCAAGGATGCCCCCTCTCTCCATTTCTGTACATATTAATGGCGGATACTCTCAGCAGGAAGTTGGAACAGGAAATGTTAATAGGGGCAGCCCCAGGACTTAGAATAACGAAGAACCTGAAGCCCATAAACCATGCTCTGTTCGCGGATGACTCTCTTCTGCTAGGAGGAGCTTCAAACAGAGTAGCCACTGCATTCAAGGGCACTCTTCAAGCGTATTGCAAGGTGTCTGGAGCTCTGATAAGCGAAAGAAAAAGTGTTGTTTACAGCTGGAACGTAGAAGATCATGAAACTCAGAAGATAGTAAGTACCTTGGGGTTCAAAGGACACTCCAACTGGGAAAAGATACAGTATCTTAGGTTGCCTTTAACACTGGGTGTAAATAGAGTCAGCCTGTGGGAAGGAGTCTTAGCAAAAATCAAAAGAAAAATCGAAGCCTGGGGAGGTTACTAGCTCACCCATGGAGGCAAATTAAGCTTGATAAAAGTAGTTATCTACTCACTGCCGATATATCAAGCGTCCTATCTCTTAGCACCCAATTCCATAGCAGGACAGATCAAAAAACTCCTGAGAGATTTCCTGTGGCATGGTGGGAAAGGGAACCAAAGAAAATTTCATTTAGTCAATTGGGAGACAGCCAAGCGGCCTCTGAGAGAAGGAGGATTGCAGATTCGCGACCCATCACTTGCAAACACTACTCTGGGCTGAAAAATCTTGTGGAATATGCACAACGACCCCTCACATCCAGTCAACAAAACTTTAAGTCACAGATACATCCCAAACGCCAAAATTCGAAATCTCCAAAACGCAGTGAGCAGGAAAACCATGATTTTATGGCAGTTGTGTATTAAAGGGGCGTGATTTTTCAATCAACACTTGTACCATGTCCCTGGCAATGGAAAACGGACCAAACTTTGGACTGACAGTATAATGGGGAATCCGCCCATTGCTTCAAACGCTGGCCTGAAGGAAATTCACGATTTTCTTGAGAACAGAGGTATCCAGAGAATTATTGACATATCAAAGTGGGATGAAGACGGATCTTGGTCAGAGTGGCAATTCGGCAATTTCCCATATTGCCTCCTTCAGCAACTTGAGATGCTCAAAGCAGATCTTCGAGAGGTAGCCCTTGTGCACAGGACAGGAAAAGACACTTGGGGCTGGGGACCCACAGAAATTTATACAGCAGCTAGAGGCTATGCTCTGCTCCAGCAACAACAAAATAGACCTCTCCCGGCAAGGCTCTGGTTGGAGGTATGGGACTCGATGGTGATCCCGAAGGTCAACTTCTTTTTCTGGACACTAATACATAGAAAGATCCTGACGGGAGAAAATTTATTGAAAAGAAATATTGCCGGACCACACAGATGTTGTCTTTGCAGAGAAGTCATGGAAACCTCGGACCACTTATTTGTAGGCTGTCATTTTGCAAACAAAGTCTGGCAGCTTACACTCCAAGGCCTCAAGGTCGTTGTTCCCACCAACATTTCAGTAGTGGAACTTTTCACTGGCTGGAAGGATAGATACCCTTCACTCTCCCTGAAAACATTATGGGCCAGAATCTGGATCTCCATCCCCAAGTTCGTGTGCTGGAAGCTATGGCTAGTAAGAAATGAGCAAATCTTCAACAACACAGAATGGACCCCCCAAATGGTAGCAGCGAAAGCAAAAGGCCTCCTACTCGAAACTTTGAGCTCCCAAAATCACAAAACCGATACCTCGATTCTGCAAGAAGAAAAGGAGTGGCTTGGCTCCTCTGTGCTGAATCTTCAATCCCATAGCACGGAAAAACCCCATCTTGAAACAGAATGGAGGTTAAGAGACAGCCATGACATATTTCAGAGTTGGTGGCAAAAACAAGGCAAAACTTCAGCCTTTTTTTATGGTGCCTCCAAAGGAAACCCTGGGACAGCGGGAGCAGGAGGAATCATTTATTGCAGCGAAGGGGAGAAACTATCAACCTTTTGTTGGGGTCTTGGACAATGAACCAATAATCAAGCAGAAATTCTGAGTTTGATCAAAGTTTGCCAGATAGCCAGGGAAAGAGGACACCGGGAACTACAAGCATTTGGAGATTCTGAGATCTTGATCAAAATAATACTCTCAAGAGGGCAGTTTAAAGATGCTGGGCTAAACAAGAATCTGCAAAGGTTAAGATACATTCTAAAATATTTCACCTCCTTCAAGTGCTTCCATATTCTCAGAGATTCAAATAAAGAAGTAGACAAACTAGCCAACGAAGGCTGCCTTTTGTCCCAAGGAGAACTCAGCGTAAATGGTGGGGACCCCGTTAAAATATGTATTCCTTGAAAATGACAACAGCTTGTAAAATAATGTAGAAGGCAGCAGGCGCCCGAAAAAGATAGCTGGAACAGAAGCTGCAACACAGTGCTGTAACAGAGCTGGAACATAGATGCAGAAATACAGATGCTGGAACACAGATGTTGGAACACAGAAGCTGAAACAGCTGAAACACGGTGCTGTAACAGCTGAAACACAGAAACTAAAACACAGATGAAACACAGATGCCGGAACACAGAAGTTGAAACACAGATGCTGGAAAACAGATGCTAGAACACAGAAGCTGTAACAGCTAAAACACAGAAGCTGGAACACAGAAGCTGAAACACAGTGCTGAAACACAGAAGCTGGAACACAGATGCAGAAATACAGATGCTGGAACACAGATGCTGGAACCCAGAAGTTGAAACACAGTGCTGAAACAGCTGAAACACAGTGTTGTAAACACAGAAGCTGAAACACTGATGAAACACAATTGCTGGAACAGATGCTGAAACATAGATGCTGAAACCTTATGCTGAAATAGTGTTGCATCACATTTTGATTTTTGATCTGTAGGCCTGAAGAAACTCGGGGCAACTTGTAACTGAATTTGTGGCTTTGCCACCCCTCTAAAATAAAATATAACCATTTTCGTTAAAAAAAAAAAAAATTACTCAATATTAATAATTAAATATCCCATGTTAGGACATAGTTCAAACAATAAGTAACATATAGGATATTTAGTGATGAATGGGTAGTTTTTTCTTATTCTCCAATCCTTTCTATTCTATCATTTGTGTCTCATAAGTAACAATTTTGATGATGTTAGGCATAATTTTTTATATTGAAAAATCAAAAAAATCAATTTACTTGTTTATATTTCAAAAACTATTTAGTCTTATTAGTCCCTGCCAAAAGCAACTAGGGACTCTAGCATTCGATACAGTGTTGATCATCAATCAGTTTGGCGTTGACTGCAAATATTTTCATACTTTCCAAACTTATAGATAGGAGAAAAGAAATTGTTATTTTTTTATAATATTTAAATTGATTTTTTCGAAACCCTATTAGCTAACAAGATGGATGTCTTATTGCCGATCTTTGATAGATAAGATAAGCTTATTAGTCTATTATAACTTTCTTGAATCTATGATACATTTTTCCCAAACACTTTTCCCAATGTTACATAACCTAAGTTTTCAACCTGTTATAACTTCATTGAGTCTATGTCATTGAATCTATGTCATATGAACTTCATTGATTATTTTCTGACGTCTTTAAATAGGCATCTTTAACCGCAATGCATTATTTAACGAGGATGCATTATTTCCACTGACAAATCGATCTCTATGTTTGTGGTGAGTTTTAGCAGCATTCTACTGCCTTTCTCCACCCACTAACATTGTGATGGTATATAATACATCACCTACCGTCATTGTGTTTGTATACAATACATCATCGGGCTGAAGCTATTGCTGGAGCCAGCGTTGGTGTTGTGTTGGGGCGAGCATTGGTGTCACTCGAGCGCTGGAAACCCTAGAAAAGAACTAGGAGGTATAGTTAAGCTACAGTTAAGGTAACTTAATAGATTTTCAATATCAATAATTTTACTAAACCTCTAGAATTGTAGTGGCGAAAAATATCAATATAAGCATGATGTAACATTAATGGAAAAAAATCACAACATTCGCTCATGCTTTTGTAGAATTGAACATGGATATGGTGAAACTGATTCCTACATTATCCTTTCCTTCACACATGTCTAGCTAAAGCTAAGAAAACTACTACAGTTCTGTCGAAAATTCATATCAGTTTAATGAATATCAAAGAAATTGTTGAAATTTCAAGGTAAGAATATTAATTTAGTTCTCCAAAATTACCTAAAATATAAGATGGGTCTGCAAGGCCAGTCATTTCCTCATCACCGGAGGAAGATACATTGTCACTAGTGTCTTCGTGTTTTCTACCTTCATCATCTTGTTTCCAAGCCAAATTCTTGCCTTCGCATATTGAAGACAATATTCTAAAATAGGCGCAGGATTATAAAATAAAACATAAATTGCATACAGTTTTGGAAATGTTTTTTAATCTTGTAGTGCTTGAACTAATAGAGGGTATTGTTTTTACTACATTAATACAAACAATAAACACTATACTTCTCATATGCATCTAAAGCTTTCAATTTAAGGGAATGGCAAACTAGTTGTCTGCATACTGTGTAAACACTGAAGAAATTTCTAAAGAAATTTTTCGATACGTTCGGATAAGTAATTCAAATAAAGACCTTAGAAAGACAATCTATTTGGATAAAGAATATAAATTATACATGAAGTGAATCTGAAAAATTGTTGAAATATATTTCCAAAGCAAATTCAGACAAGAATTGATGAATCTACCTTTCACTATCTACTGGTATATATATGCGAGCGTTCGGTATGTATTCATAAACCATAATCAGCTCCCCCTTTTCATCACACCACCCCAGCAATGACACCAGGTTTTTATGGAAAAGACGGTTGATGACATTGATCTCTAAGATAAATTCCTCTTTTCCTAGTTTGGCATCCATTAATTGAAACATAGGAGATAATGGCCCCGCCCTCGCTCCTGCATATGAAAATATGTTTGACAACCTAGGTAAGTTTATCTGCACAGCCCCTTTCTCTTGGTGTCCAGCTTATCTCCCCTCAAATCTCTCTCTCTCCTCGTTATTCCTAGCCTTTCTCGCTCATCTCTCTTCCTAGTTGCCTTTCTCGCTCCTATAAGACTCAATTGGACGACTCTGAGCCCTCCCTCCTTTTGGATTATTGGCTCCTATCTTTCCACTCCTTCTCTTTTAACACCTCGCTCTTCTTGTGGACTTTGATTCTACTCTTTCTCGCCCTCAATTTCCTCCTGCTGAAGGTCTGTGGCTGCAACCAGTTTGTAGCACTATCAGAGTACGCAGTAATGCAGAGTGGAAAAGGGGTCTTAGAGGACTTGGGGCATTTGGACGAGGACCTAATTGAAGATGAATGCATTGGATGTAGCAGGATGAGAATTCAAATTGGAGCACTCAGCTCCACCAGGGCCTTTGAGCTAGAAACTTTGTCTCAACACAGACATATGATAGAGAGGCTCCAAGACGAGTGTTAAGCCTAGAGAAGTCAACTAGAGGAAGATCACACAAAAATGGAGGCAATGCAGAGGCGAATGGATCAACTGGAAGGTGCGCAACATCATCCAAGCAACCTGGGAGATCAACAGGAAAACTATAAGAAAGAACATTCGACATCAGTGAACCAAATTCCAGACTTGAATGAGCCACATTCAGAAACTATGCTGGAAATTCAGCAAGTCAAATTAGAAAAGGGTAGTTAACCTATGGTGTATTCATCTTTTGTCTTATGCTATGTATTACTGGTATCTTCTACCGAAGGTATTCGGTGAACTATAATCACAGAAGTTTTGTTAGAAAAGGAGGATGCAACAAAAATTGTTATTGTTATTGTTATGCATCTTGCAACTGTTATAGGATCTACCCTAGATGGCATGTCTCGAAGGTCTTTAATGACCATTTTTTTGTAATCTAGTTGACCACACCTTTAATATATCTTTTCCCAGTTTCTTTAAAAAAAACAGGATATGTTGGAATGTGGTAGGCCAATCATCATTTGAAACACCATTCCTCCATTTGATACGTTATGTATGGTAAATATACGTTATATATGTTCAATATTGCATGGGATTAGTCATATTAGTCACACATCCTCCTTTTGCTTCTATGTTAGGGGTTAAACATCGATAGAAGTTTAGATTTGTAAGGGTTAATGGGTATATGTTAGAGGATGGGGATAAGGGTTGGGAGATAGGGATTATACACTAAAGGTTAGGGGTTAATACTAAAAAATGGTGAAGAGTTTGATAAATTTATATAATAAAGATAATGATAATTATTGATCTTAAACAAAACAAAACAATGACATATATACAAATTATACAAAAAGATTTACCTGGGAAACCTTTATTTCAAATTATAAAATGATTTGGCACATTGATTTCAACTCTACATCGAAAAATAATTTGATTCATTAATTTTTAATTGAATTCATTGATAGCACACTTCAAAACAAACAAGTTGCATCTATTTAAGGAACTATTTGGTGAAGGTATCAATATTAGTATGTTAAAGGTGGGGTGAATTACATTACATATTGATATCAAACAATATAAAATAAAATACAAATAAAAATATGAGAAACATAATGTCCAAAAACCCAAAATAATATAAACAAATAAAATGAATGTAATTAGAATAGGAATAAGAAACAAAAATAAAATGTTCACAAATATTAACAAATAAAATAAAATGTGAATATAATGAATTACAATATATAAATACCTATTGATACAGGCAAATATATGTTGAACATGTACCATGGAAGGATTATATAATTAGAGATGTTACCAAACTCATTTTTTATTTTCTAAGCAATTGCATGTTGTTGCAACTACTATAGATCCATCTTAACTCCAGATATATCATGATTCAAATTCCTCGAGGTGCAGACCTTTCCTCAAGTTTTTTCAATCTAGAAAAGGTTTTCTCCTCGAGGGATTTGATCTCCCTCAATGCATGATAAATCTGGAGTTAAAATAAATCTAAACTGAAAATGTATACGATGTTACTTTTGAAATGGGTTAACTCTAAAATTCCTCATGCATTTCACTACCATTTCCATGTTCATCTATGTAGATGTTTCTTCCCATGTAACATTGGTCTACATTACAAACGTCCACCTACAAAGAAGCCTTTGATAAATCACATTAATGGAAATGAATAACAAAACTACATTACAAGATATTATTAAATTATCACCTGCTCATTTTTGTCAAACCTCTCAAATTGTTATTAACATATCCCCAACATATTTGTTGAGAAATTTTAATAGTACAAGCATTGGATAAGGATATGTTGGAATGTAGTAGGCCAATCATCATCTAAAACACCATTCCTCCATCTGATACTACTATTTTTTGAAAATTAGAAAAATATCATTAAAAAAAAGGTGAATTATATATGGTTAATATATGTCATATATGTTCAATATTGCACGGGATTAGTCATATTAGTCACACATCCTTTCCCTTCTATGTTAGGGGTTAAATTTTGATAGAAGTTTATAGTTGCAAGGGTTAATGGGTATATGTTAGAGGATGGGATTATCCATATTAGTCACACAAGATTTCCCTTCTATGTTAGGGGTTAAAAGTTGATAGAAGTTTAGAGTTGTAAGGGTTAATGGGTATATGTTAGAGGATGCGGTTAAGGTTTGGGAGATAGGGATTATACACTAAGGGTTAGGGGTTAAGCATAAAAAAAATGGTGAAGAGTTTGATAAGTTTATATAAGAAAGACAATGATAATCATTGATCTTAAAACAAAACAAAACAATACAAAACAATGATACATATACAAATTATGCAAAATGATTTACCTAGGAAACTTTTATTGGAGACTCAAAACTACACTTCTTTCTTATTGCATTAACTTAACCATTCACAATATAGTGTTTAGATATTTTACACAGTAATTAAATACTCAATATTAATAATTAAATATCCCATGTTAGGACACAGTTCAAACAATAAGTAACATATAGGATATTTAGTTATGAATGGGTAGTTTGTTCTTATTCTCTAATCCTTTCTATTCTGTCATTTGTGTCTCATAAGTAACAAGTTTGATGATGTTAGGCATATTTTTTGATATTGAAAAATCAAAAAAATCAATTTACTTGTTGATATCTCAAAAAATATTTAGTCTTATTAGTCCCTTCCAAAAGCAACTAGGAACTCTAGCATTTGATACAGTGTTGATCGTCAATTAGTTTGGCGTTGACTGCAAATATTTTCATACTTTCCAAACTTATAGATAGGAGAAAAGAAATTGTTATTTTTTTATAATATTTAAATTGATTTTTTCGAAACCCTATTAGCTAACAAGATGGATGTCTTATAGTTGATATTTGATAGATCAGCTAATCTTTCCAGTCTATTATAACTTTATTGAATCTATGATACATTTTTCCCCAACACTTTTCCCAATGTTACATAACCTAAGTTTCAAACTTGTTATAACTTCATTGAAATCTATGTCATATGAACTTCATTGATTATTTTCTAACGTCTTTAAATAGGCGGCTTTAACCGCAATGTATTATTTAACGAGGATGCATTATTTCCACTGACAAATCGATCTCTATGTACACGGTGAGTTTTAGCAGCATTCTACTGCCTTTCTCCTCCCACCAAAATTGTGCTTGTATATAATACATCACCTACTGCCATTGTGTTTGTATACAATACATCATTGGGTTGAAGCTATTGTTGGAGCCAGCATTGGTGTTGTGTTGGGGCGAGCGTTGGTGTCGCTCGAGCACTAGAAACCCTAGAAAAGAACTAGGAGGTATAGTTAAGCTACAGTTAAGGTAACTTACTTAATAGATTTTCAATATACTGAACCTCTAGAATTGTAGTGACGACCAATATCAATATAAGCACGATGTAACATTAATCAAAAAAAAGTCACAACATTCGCTCATGCTTTTGTAGAATTGAACATGGATATGGTGAAATTGTTTCCAACATTACCCTTTCCTTCACACACGTCTAGCTAAAGCTAAAAAAACTACTACAATTCTGTCGAAAATTCATATCAGTTTAATGAATATAAATGAAATTGTCAAAATTTCAAGCTAAGAATATTAATTAAGTTCTCCAAAATCACCTAAAATATATGATGGATCTGCAATGCCAGTCATTTCCTCATCACCAGAGGCAGATACATTGTCACTAGTGTCTTTGTGTTTTCTACCTTCATCATCTTGTTTCCAAGCCAAATTTCCTGCCTTCGCATATTGAAGACAATATTCTAAAATAGGCGCAGGATTATAAAATAAAACATAAATTGCATACAGTTTTGGAAATGTTTTTTAATCTTGTAGTGATTGAACTAATAGAGGGTAGTGTTTTTACTACATTAATACAACCAATAAAAACTATACTTCTCAGCTGCATCTAAAGCTTTCAATTTAAGGGAATGGCAAACTAGTTGTCTGCATACTGTGTAAACACTGAACAAATTTCTGAAGAAATTTTTCGATACGTTGGGATACGTAATTCAAATAAATACCTTTGAAAGAAAATCTATTTGGATAAAGAATATAAATTATACATGAAGTGAATCTGAAAAATTGTTGAAATATATTTCTAATGCAAATTCAAACAAGAATCGATGAATCTACCTTTCACTATCTACTAGTATATCTAGGTGACCGTTGGGAATGTATTCATAAACCATAATCAGCTCCCCGTTTTCATCGCACCACCCCAGCAACAACACCAGGTTTTTATGGAAAAGGCGGTTGATGACACTGATCTCTAAGATAAATTCCTCTTTTCCTAGTTTGGCATCCATTAATTGAAACATAGGAGATAATGGCCCCGCCCTCGCTCCTGCATATGAAAAGATGTTCGATAGCCTGGGTAAGTTTATCTGCACACCCCCTTTCACTTGGTGTCCAAATTATCTCCCCCCGGAGCTCTTCCTCTCCTCGTTATTCCTTGTTTTTCTTACCCAACTCTCTTCCTAGTTGCCTTTCTCACTCCTAGAAGACTCAGTTGGTCGACTCTGAGCCCTCCCTCCTTTCGGATTATTGGCTCCTGTCTTTCCGCTCCTTCTCTTTCAACACCTCGCTTTTCTCATGGCCTTTGATTCTACCCTTTCTAGCCCTCGGTTTCCTCCTGCTAAAGGTTTGTGGTTGCAACCGGTTTGTAGCGCTATCAGAGTACGTAGTAATGGAGAGTGGAAAAGGGGTCTTAGAGGACTCGGGGAATTTGGACGAGGACCTAATTGAATATGAATGCATCGGATGTAGCAGGATGAGAATTCAAATTGGAGCACTCGGCTCCACCAGGGCCTTTGAGCTAGAAACTTTGTCCCAACACATACATATGATAGAGAGGCTCCAAGATGAGAGTTACACCCAGAGAAATCAGTTAGAGGAACATCGCACAAACATGGAGGAAATGTAGAGGCGACTGGATCAGCTGGAAGGCGTGCAACATCATCCAAGCTCTGTTGTTTTCATGTTTTGTCTTACACTATGTATTAATGGTATCTTCTACCAAAGGTATTTGGTGAACTATAATCACAGAAGTTTTGTTAGAAAAGGAGGATGCAACAAAAAATGTTATTGTTATTGTTATGCATGTTGCAACTGTTATAGGATCTACTCTAGATGGCATCTCTCGAAGGTCTTTAATGACCAATTTTTTGTAATCCAGTGGACTACAACTTTAATATATCTTTTCCCAATTTCTGTGAAAAAAAAAAGGATATGTTGGAATGTGGTAGGCCAATCATCATTTGAAACACCATTCCTTCATCCGATACGTTATATATGGTAAATATACATTATATATGTTCAATATTGCATGGGATTAGTCATATTAGTCACACATCCTCCTTTTGCTTCTATGTTAGGGGTTAAACATCGATAGAAGTTTAGATTTGGAAGGGTTAATGGGTATATGTTAGAGGATGGGGATAAGGGTGGGAAGATATGGATTATACACTGAAGGTTAGAGGTTAATACTAAAAAATGGCGAAGAGTTTGATAAATGTATATAAGAAAGATAATGATAATTATTTATCTTAAACAAAACAAAACAATGACATATATACAAATTATACAAAAAGATTTACCTGGGAAACCTTTATTTCAAATTATAAAATGATTTGGCACATTGATTTCAACTCTACATCGAAAAATAATTTGATTCATTAATTTTTAATTGAATTCATTGGTAGCACACTTCAAAACAAACAAGTTGCATCTATTTAACCAACTATTTGGTGAAGGTATCAATATTAGTATGTTAAAGATGGGGTGAATTACATTACATATTGATATCAAACAATATAAAATACAAATACAAATACAAATATGAGAAACATAATGTCCAAAAACCCAAAATAATATAAACAAATAAAATGAATGTAATTCGAATAGGAATAAGAAACAAAAATAAAATGTTCACAAATATTAAAAAATAAAATAAAATGTGAATATAATGAATTACAATATATAAATACCTATTGATACAGGGAAATATATGATGAACATGTACCATGGAAGGATTATATAATTAGAGATGTTATCAAACTCATTTTTTATTTTCTAAGCAATTGCATGTTGTTGCAACTAGTATAGATCCATCTTAACTCCAGATATATCATGCTTCAAATTCCTCGACGTGCAGACCTTTCCCCAAGTTTTTTCAATCTAGAAAAGGTTTTCACCTCGCAGGATTTGATCTCCCTCAATGCATGATAAATCCAGAGTTAAAATAAATCTATGCTGAAAATGTATACAATGTTACTTTTGAAATGGGTTAAGTCTAAAATTCCTCATGCATTTCACTACCATTTCCATGTTCATCTATGTAGATGTTGTTGCTTCCCATGTAACATTGGTCTACATTACAAACGTCCACCTACAAAGAAGCCTTTCATAAATCACTTTAATGGAAATGAATAACAAAACTACATTACAAGATATTATTAAATTATCACCTGCTCATTTTTGTCAAGCCTCTCAAATTGTTATTAACATATCCCCAACATATTTGTTGAGAAATTTTCATATTACAAGCATTGGATAAGGATATGTTGGAATGTAGTAGGCCAATCATCATCTAAAACACCATTCCTCCATCTGATACTGCTATTTTTTGAAAATTAGAAAAATATCATTAAAAAAAAGGTGAATTATATATGGTTAATATATGTTATATATGTTCAATATTGCACGGGATTAGTCATATTAGTCACACATCCTTTCCCTTCTATGTTAGGGGTCTAATGTTGATAGAAGTTTATAGTTGCAAGGGT
This sequence comes from Picea glauca, assembly GCA_000966675.3. NCBI lineage: Eukaryota > Viridiplantae > Streptophyta > Pinopsida > Pinales > Pinaceae > Picea > Picea glauca. Next base: position 189,276 of record JZKD02S0737526.1, read on the forward strand.
TAATGGGTATATGTTAGAGGATGGGATTAGTCATATTAGTCACACAAGATTTCCCTTTTATGTTAAGGGTTAAACGTTGATAGAAGTTTAGAGTTGTAAGGGTTAATGGGTATATGTTAGAGGATGGGGTTAAGGTTTGGGAGATAGGGATTATACACTAAGGGTCAGGGGTTAAGCATAAAAAAAAATGGTGAAGAGTTTGATAAATTTATATAAGAAAGACAATGATAATCATTGATCTTAAAACAATACAAAACAATGATACATATACAAATTATACAAAACGATTTACCTAGGAAACTTTTATTGGAGAAAACCAACAAACTCAAAACTATGCTTCTTTCTTATTGCATTAACTTAACCATTCACAATATAGTGTTTAGATATTTTACACAGTAATTAAATACTCAATATTAATAATTAAATATCCCATGTTAGGACATAGTTCAAACAATAAATAACATATAGGATATTTAGTTAAGAATGGGTAGTTTGTTCTTATTCTCCAATCCTTTCTATTCTATCAATTGTGTTTCATAAGTAACATTTTTGATGATGTTAGGCATATTTTTTTATATTGAAAAATAAAAAAAATCAATTTACTTGTTGATATTTCAAAAACTATTTAGTCTTATTAGTCCCTGCCAAAAGCAACTAGGGACTCTAGCATTCAATACAGTGTTGATCATCAATCAGTTTGGCGTTGACTGCAAATATTTTCATACTTTCCAAACTTATAGATAGGAGAAAAGAAATTGTTATTTTTTTTATAATATTTAAATTGATTTTTTTGAAACCCTATTAGCTAACAAGATGGATGTCTTATTGCCGATCTTTGATAAATAAGCTAATATTTCCAGTCTATTATAACTTTATTGAATCTATGATGCATTTTTGCCAAACACTTTTCCCATTGTTACATAACCTAAGTTTTCAACCTGTTATAACTTCATTGAATCTATGTCATTGAATCTATTTCATATGAACTTCATTGATTATTTTCTGATGTCTTTAAATAGGCAGCTTTAACTGCAATGCATTATTTAACGAGGATGCATTATTTCCACTGACAAATCGATCTCTATGTATGCGGTGAGTACTAGAAACATTCTACTTCCTTTCTCCACCCACCAACATTGTGCTCGTATATAATACATCACCTACCGCCATTGTGTTTGTATACAATACATCATCGGGTTAAAGCTATTGTTGGAGCCAGCGTTGGTGTCGCTCGAGCATTGGAAACCCTAGAAAAGAACTAGGAGGTATAGTTAAGCTACAATTAAGGTAACTTACTTAATAGATTTTCAATATCAATAATTTTACTGAACCTCTAGAATTGTAGTGGCGAACAATATCAATATAAGCACGATGTAACATTAATAAAAAAAAAATCACAACATTCGCTCATGCTTTTGTAGAATTGAACATGGATATGGTGAAACTGTTTCCAACATTACCCTTTCCTTCACACACATCTAGCTAAAGCTAAAATAACTACTACAGTTCTGTCGAAAATTCATATCAGTTTAATGAATATCAATGAAATTGTCAAAATTTCAAGCTAAGAATATTAATTTAGTTCTCCAAAATTACCTGAAATATATGATGGGTCTACAAGGCCAGTCATTTCCTCATCACCAAAGGCAGATACATTGTCACTAGTGTCTTCGTGTTTTCTACCTTCATCATCTTGTTTCCCAGCCAAATTTCCTGCCTTCGCATATTGAAGACAATATTCTAAAATAGTCCCAGGATTATAAAATAAAACATAAATTGCATACAATTTTGGAAAAAAATTTTAATCTTGTAGTGCTTGAACTAATAGAGGGTATTGTTTTTACTACTTTAATACAACCAATAAAAAATATACTTCTCATCTGCATCTAAAGCTTTCAATTTAAGGGAATGGCAAACTAGTTGTCTGCATACTGTGTAACCACTGAACAAATTTCTAAAGAAATTTTTCGATACGTTGGGATAAGTAATTCAAATAAAGACCTTTGAAATAAAATCTATTTGGATAAAGAATATAAATTATACATGAAGTGAATCTGAAAAATTGTTGAAATATATTTCTAATGCAAATTCGAACAAGAATCGATGAATCTACATTTCACTATCTACTGGTATAGCTAGGGGAGCATTGGGAATGTATTCATAAACCATAATTAGCTCCCCCTTTTCATTGCACCACCCCAGCAACGACACCAGGTTTTTATGGAAAAGGTGGTTGACGACACTGATCTCTAAGATAAATTCCTCTTTTCCTAGTTTGGCATCCCCGGCCATACATTTTACTATAACCACGTGTTTCCCCTTTGGCAGAACTCCTATGTAAATGGTTCTGAAGTTGTCTCTTCAAAGAAGGAAGAAAATATTGAAGTTACCAGGGCGTCTCTTGCTTCTGGCTCCTAGGGATTCTCATATTATGGTTGTTCTTCTGGCAGTGGCTAAGGGAGAAACTAGAGATCGAATATTATGACGCCAATTGCCAAAACATTTATAAAATAATTATGGTAGAAAACATCAAAAAAGTGTGTGTACCTTGCAACTCTAATAAAAACACAACAAAATAGGAGGTTCCATTCCTAGATGATTTTTTTCTTCCTGTGAAAAGAAGGGCGAAGGATGAATGTGAAGAAGCTAGTAACAACGCTAGCTGGCGAGATCATGTGAAAAAGGAATACGATACTTCCTTAGTAGATATAGATCAATAAGTTCAAATACAATGTTAACTAATTAGAAGATAATGTAACTCTAATTACAAAATTCATTTTGTGTTGTATCGAGAATGGTTAGAACTAAAATGATTTATGAGTTGTTCTCTCCCTTTTGTTCAAATCGCAAAGAGCTTGACCTAGCAAAAAATGGAACGAGAGCCACACAAATAACATATAAACTCTCAAAGTCGTACATCTATAGCATGTAATTATTAAGAGCATGGATGAAAATTCAGTGCATAAACACCCCTTCATCCTCATATATATTTTTTTCATATTTTGTTTATATTTCTTGTTATTTCTTTTCCATTGAAATAATATTTGGGCACAACCAAAGAAAACGATAATAAAAACAACAAATAAAAACTTGTTGTAATTGCAGAGTGAATGGAAATTAATGAAGGACGACCCTCCTTTCTTCACTGTGCCTCTCTCCTCCCCCAGTCTCACTACCCATCTTCTAATATCCAATTCTTCATCTATCAATACAAGTATTTCTACTGCCTTCACAATCTCTATTGCTTCCACCATCTCATCTTGGTTGGAAATGAATGATAAGCCCACTTTCCATACTTCCACTATGTAAACTCGATTTATAAATTGATCATCGAATCAAGGTCAACAGATCATTAGAAAGCCCATGGTGATGCTCTCCACTTATTGTTGTTATCACTTCCTCCTCCTCTTTCCATGACGGGCCTACGATTTTCAAATAGAATGTATTGTTGATCTATCACTCTCAGGGTGGGAATAAACAAAATCATCCAGATCGCCAATCCATCGCCCACCAATCTAGATTTTTGTAAAGCCTCTTCACCTCACCAATTGGTAAACATGCCATATTGGTATCGACATTTGTAATAGAACATGTATTGTAGCATGAGTCATACA
>JZKD02S0737526.1:195833-207734 GCA_000966675.3 Picea glauca
AGTAGAACCTTCTAAGAAGTCCTCTTACATTTATTATATCTAATTACCCATTTATTATATCTAACTACCATAGTGGGCCTTATTGAATAATATAGTGGACCTAGTCCACCTTACAATGAATGACCTCCACTATTATCACTATGGGCCCTCTAGGCCCCCCCACTACCTCTCTAGCTACCTTACAATTTTCATGCTACTTTTCCATCTCTTTGCATGTCGTGAGTGCCATGAGAGTATCCTCCTAGAACTCGACCATGTTCTCAGTTAACAGGTGCCTTTCCTTCTTGAACTCGTTATAAACTCCGTTGAACTCTTCCTTCAGATATACGGTGGTTTGTGTAGCTCCTTTATAGTATTTTACAAGATGGCGTAGGTGTTTGAGCTCCTCCCGGGTATCGGCTAGTTCCTTTTCATCTCTCCTGGATCTATCCTGGGTGGCATCTGAGAGGGATTTTCCTACGCCGATCAGTTTGGACGTGCGAGCATCTATAGTGATGATTAGGTTATCTTTTGTGGTAACCATGATGGATTGATCCAAAGTGATCCTTCGCCTCTGCGTGGTCCTTTGAACGATGGCCTTCCTCTTTTGATCATAGGATATCGCATAGATATCTGCTACTTCGTCTACCAGTTCTGGTATCTATTGATCTCCCCATGAGAGGTTGTTTCTCAAACTACCCGTGGTGTATATTCGCTTAGGAGTGGGTTCTTGAATTTCTTCGCTCTGTTTTGTGGATCCGGCCTCTACTTGTCGTTTGTCTGGGACTTGAATATCGGGTGTGATGGAGGCATCGGGCACAAACTCATTGCTTACTTGTTCGTCGGCCATAGAACTGTTGATTCTCTTTTGTGGATTTTCACTACTCAGCCTTGCTTCTGCTTCCTATCTGTCGGACTCTCTTGTGTCGAGGCCACCTTCGGACCCTATTTCCATTTGTAAGGCTTGTTTGTCTTAGGCCTCAGGCTGAGGGGAAGTGGTTTTCTCGGGACCCTTTTCCTCTTGGACTTGCACCGGGGTGTCGTAAGCGAGTTCCAGACTCTCGTCGTCACTGTAAATATGTATAAGAGTACTCAAGGGATTGGGTGCTTGTGTCTATATCGAGACCTGACCTGTCTCTTTTTGAGTTGTCCCTTCTTCTGAAGGATCGATCGACAATGTTGCAGGTTCAGGGTTTCCTAACCCATGGGCATTGTCGGGGACTGTGGACCTAGGATCATTTGACTCTGTCGGGATACTCTAAAAAACAGTTGAGGCTTCAGGTCCTATGAAAAGATACGGGTCATCCCACATCCGTTTCATCAACAACTTGGTTTGTTGAAGCAACAACATACCCCTTTCTCGTGCAGCTTGATCTTCCAGAAGATCCCTAATTTGTACCAGGGATTCCTAGTGAGTTCCTGCAGCTTCAATGTCTTCCAATTGACCTAGACCAATTTTTTTAGCATGCGCAGTATCTTTGACCATGCAGAATCCAATATGAAACCATACGGTATGAAAGCTCTCTTCTTGTCTTTTACTAAAGTTGCATTGTATCCTTGTAGGATGGTTTGATAGCAAATTTACCCTAACATTATCCAGTCGGGAACATAAATGGGTAATAAGTGGGGTGCCCTTGTGGCATTGAAAACCCTAATGTAGGTTTCTCGTTCTTCCAAACCAATGGCCAATTTTGGCTATAACCTTATTCACTTCATCTGACAATCTAGGGAATTCTCTTCTGAAGAGAAAAGAGTAAACGTGTGTAGTAAATTGATCAAATATAACAGCATATAATTTTTTTTACCTATTTTCCCATAGGATGTTGAAGTATACATGGACAGCCAGCGCCAAAGGGTGCCAATTCAGATTCATCCCAGAAAAAGCGTTCCTAGCGCAGATCATGTCCAATAGATATGAGGCCATGTAGAAGGCGAGGGTATCTCCCTCCTTCAGCTTCTGAGCCTGTCTTATGCAGGTGCTCAACTATTTGGAGATGATGGCACCCCAATTGAAGCCTGTACCCGAAATGGCGATTGTAAAAGCCAGAGGCATCCAAGCCTCTAAAAATCGGGAACAGTGTTTTTTCCCATGTAACCTGCAAAGTAAAGCCATGAGGTATATGTATGGTTCCCTGAGATTGGTCGTTGGGTACGAGCCAGTAGTTCGGTTCGTGAACTTTTTGTCTTCTCTCCACCAAGACGACATGATTTTGTTGGTATCGTGTGACGCATAGAAACTTAAGGAAATCGATGTTTAGCTTTAGCTCGAAATCTTTGAGCTTATAGTAGCTTTGAACCTCTTATGGTAGGAAGACTCCGACACACTCATCGTTATCATCATTAATCAAAAAAATTTGGGCATCAGTGTGGTCAATGATCCACTTCGGGAGCTCAATGCAAGGAAAGACTAGAGATCAGCTTGCCACCATGTGTAGACAAGCCCTACAAATGTTGGGGAGGACCTCGTCATTGAGCTTCCTCATTTCAGTATCGCTATGCGGGGTATATTCAAGGGGTTCTTCTTTCTTGATTTTCTTGAAAACTTCTTCCCAGTGAGGAAATTCCATCTTGGCTCCAATACTTGCCTTTGTGTCTCTGAAAGCTGGGGGCTGGATAAAAGGCTCCTTGGTGATTCTCTTAATGACGGATATTGTCTTGGGAACAAATTCTAATTGTCTTGCAACTGATGGGGAGGATCCTTCTCCTACTTCGAATTCCTGCAGCTTAGGGGCTCTCGGCGATTTCCTGGTGGACGGCTTCTTTGGAGGCATTTTTCCTGCAATTTAAAATGTCATTTGAACATGCATGTAGAGCAGCGTTGCATGGGAATATATAAAATGGAGTGCAAAATCCATAAGCAAACCCATACTTGTAATGTTGGCTAAGATAACGGTTTTAATACTCACTGGACTTTGGACGCTTCCTGCGGACTGTTATCTTTGCTCTCCTGTCTGCTCTGAACTTCGTGCTACACAGAATGAGATCATACACAATGAATCGAAAGGAATATAACTAGGAGATACTATCAGTCCTATCAGTTAGTTAATACGAGTAATGAACGCAAATTCAAAATAAACCACTATCGGATTTTTGCAGATAAATCTTGATTGGTTGACAGAGGAGGCGCGGATGGAGATGCATTGTATCGATGAGTTTAACAATTCCTTTTGATTCACGCACGATTTAGTAACTAATGCGTGATCCATGAATTAACTGAGAACCGTAAATGCAACATACCTACCACACTCCGGGGTTAACACGTCACGTCACTCAACGAATGAATCGGGGATCAGTTATTATCAGAGTGTGTACTTACATTGATAGGCTCTTGATGAAACTTTTGAAGTCGATGATATAGGGGTTGGTGATCAAGGGGAAATTTCAGGTACACAGCTTTTCGGAGGCCTCCATCTTCATGAGCTTTTGGCATTGAAAGTATTTCGAGCGTCGGTAGTCGGGGGTGTTACTCTTCCTTTCATGTGGCACGTACTATTACATCTTTCTGCAGAAAATGGAATGAATCGGTCTTGGGAAAAATCCTTCCCGAGGTTTATTCATAGGAAAGAATCATCTCATCATTCGACGTCTATGAGTATCGGCACTCGACTACTTTGACTCCCCAAACTATTTTTGCCACCATCATCTTCCGCCGATGTCAAATTTCTCTTGTGAGTCAGGAAAAATTCTGGGTCGTCGATTCCTTGAGTAGTTGTTAAGTATTTTAGAGTTAAGATGATTCTTCGATGTATGTTCAAGTGAAATTTTAATTAATTAAAACGTGAAACATATAAGACAAGCGAAGGATTAGTTTCAAGCCGAGGCGAAAATAGTCAAAAGTAAACTATAGGGTGGTACCCAAAAGGAAATGGTCACATAACTTTTAGGGTGTGTTGAATACTCAACAAATGGTGATTTATTGGGCGGACGCAAAATCTTTGTTCCTATTTACTTTCCCTCCAGGTATTACCGAACCTCAAAACAGATATCTCCGATACTTTTGTTATTCGTATTAACCGAAGTTATTATTTTCTATTTTTTTTTCTTTTTTTTATTATTATTATTGGAAGTATTGTTTTAGGGCTTGACCATTCACTGGGAGGGCATCAGGTTCCTCCCTCAGATTTTGCAACCGATAAGTATCTACCCCAATCTTCTCAGCTACCTGGAAAGGCCCAAGCCACAGGTTTTGAAACTTGGAATGTTTCCCTTTGGGTTCATTCACCCTATTCCACTTCAGGACTAAATCTCCTACTTTAGAGTTCTTTTCCTTAGCTTTATGCTTATCAAACCATCTTTTCACTATCTGTTGATGAGCCAAGAATTTTGACTTATCCTTTTCTCTCTCTTCTTCTAGCATGAGCATAGTGTCGATCCTCTGTTACATGTTCGACGAGGGTTACTCATTAGAATCTTGGGCCAATTGGAGGGATGGAAGATAAAGCCCATTCGAGAGGATGGATTCCTGTCCGTAGACCAAAAAGTATGGGGAATTTCCTATGGATTCTTTGGGTGTGACCCTATTGGCCCACAGGACATTATGAAGTTGATTATGCTAATTTCTTTGGTTGTCTGTAACCATCTTCTTTAGTATCCTTACCAGGTTCTTATTGGTTGATTCTAATACACCGTTTCCCTGAGGGTAATAATTTGCAGAATACTTGATTATGATTTCTTTGTCCAGAGAAAACTTCGTCAATAGGGTAGAAGAGAAGTAAGTTGCATTATCAAAGACTAGAACAGGGGGGACACCAAACCTCGTGATTAGTTGTTGTTCTATAAATTGGATTACTATTTTCTCATTTACGTGAGTTAGAGGAATGGCCTCTGCCCATTTTGTGAAATAGTCAGTGGCAGTAAAAATATACTTGTGCAGTTTGGAAGAGCTAGGAAAAATTTATCCTATGATATCCAACCCCTACTGCTCAAAAGGTCTAGCGGCAGTCATGGGCTGAAGTGGGATTGCTGCCCTTTTCTTCTTGCCATCAATTATTTGACAAGTCTTACCATTCCTAGCGTAAGTATGAGCATCTTTGAACAAACTGGGCCAATAATAGCCAGCTCTCAGAATTTTATGAGCGGTAGTGTTCCCTGCAAAGTGTCCTCCGATGGGACCGTCATGGAGTTCCATCAGCACCTTGTCGGCATCTTCTCGTTCGAGACATATCAATAATACCCCATCATAGTTGATTCGGAAGAGTACCAAATTTATAAGACGATATTGTGCAGATTTCAATCTTAGGGCTCTCCTTTCCTTAGGGTTGAGGTTCTCGGGACAAGCCCCGTGATGCAAAAGATAAGTCAAATCCTTGTATCGGGAGTCTTGTGTTGGGGATATGTATGCCACTTTGTTGCACCATAGTGCCATTTCATTTTCCCACACAGAATCTTCATTTGCTTGATCCTGGGCTTTGACTGCAAGCTTACACAAACCTTGTCCTTTTACTAGCTTGGCAGGTTTCATATCTAGATCAAATTCCTGGACTACTGTCATCTAGTTCCCCCTCCTTTCCCCCATTTCTTGTTGGGTAAATAGGGATTGGACCGCAAGGTGCGGCACAATCACCTTAGTGTGATTTTTGAGAATGTAGGACCTGAAATGTTTTACTGTCTTGTAGACCGCGTAGGCCTATTTATCTATGGCAGGATAATTGAGCTCAACTCCTTGAATATTAGTACTCATAAAGGAAACTGGGGCTTCATTGTTGTCATCATATTTCCGGGTCAAAACCGCGGCGAGCGATTGGTCGGAGGCGAAAGTATACAGGTTAAAGTCCTTATTGAAATCGGGACTTCGCAACACTGGGGCTCGGGATATGGCGTCTTTGATATTGTTGAAAGTGTCTTTCCGTTCATCATCCCACTTGAATTCAGAATCCTTATGAATCATATTTTGCAAGGGTTTGATGATTTCGGTGAAGTCGGGAGTGAACTTCCTCACGAAATTGATTTGCCTGAAAAAGGACTACATGGCCTTCTTGTTATGGGGTAGCGGGAGTTGAGCTATGGCCTTAATCCTTTCAGGGTCTATGAAAATCCCCACTTGGGATATAATATGACCTAACAACTTACCTTCCTTGACATCGAAGATAGTTTTCTTAGGGTTTAGCGATATACCATATTTCTTGCATCTCTCGAAAATCTAAGTTAAGTGTTGGATGTGTTCTTCTCTATTCTTCTAATACATTGTTACGTCATTTAAATATACTACCACACACTTATTGATAAGTCCTCGGAAATCCACGTCCATGGCTCTTTGAAAGGTTGCTCCTGCGTTAATTAAGCTAAAAGGCATGCGCTTATAAGAAAAGGTTCCCCATTTGGTTCGGAAGGTAGTTTTTAATCGGTCTTCTTTCGAAACCAGCACTTGGTTGTATCCTGAGAAACCATCTAGCAGGGAGAAAATCTCTGAGCCTAACACAGTCTGTAGGAGTTGTTCCATCGGCGGGACAGGATAATTGTCCTTTTCTGAAGCTCTGTTGAGGTTCCGAAAATCTTCGCATAGTCGGATTTCTCCTGACTTCTTCCTCATTGGAACAAGATTTGCTACCCAGGTAGAATGCCTAACTTGGAAAATTATCTTCGCATCTAAAAGCTTCCTTAACTCTTAATACATGAGAGGTTCCAGGGATGGATGATACTTTCGGAGCTTCTATTGGAAAGGCTTCATTTCAAGTTTTAACTGGATAGTGTGTTGAATAATGCGGGTGTCATACATTTTTAAATCCTTATAGGACCATGCAAAAACATCCTGGTATTGTTTGAATAATATTAGGTAGGCCTTCCTCTCTTCCCTAGATATAGTTTTGTTGAGATTTACATTCTTCGGATTCTCTGGAGTCCTAAGATTTACAGTTTCATGGAGGGGGCAAGAGCTACCAGTGTTCGCATTTTTGGGTCCTTTAAAGTGATCCTTTAGATCAAAGAGACTCTCTAGATTGGCTATCCCCTTCGGGATTGTGTGAGCTTTCAACTTTCCAACATATTGTCCTGTTTGAGGGTTAGTTTCAGTTGTCTACTCTCGGAATTCTTCATCATCTATGGCTAGGTCTTTGAAATTGTCTTGGTTGGTCAAGAAGTTTATGATTTGCTCGTCACCTTCAAAGACTTTCCAATTGGAAATATTGTTCGACACCGACGGTTTGTAGAGCAGTTCTATAGTGAATCGGGAGGCTTCATAATATTCTATAGGCGAGAGTCTAGAAGCAGTTGTGGCTAGGGAGTTGGCAAGAATATTCTTTGCTCTAGGGATTGCAGTGATATTGAAAGCCTCAAAGCGTTCTATTAGCCTATGCACCTCCTACTAGTAGTTCTTAAGATGAGGTGAATTACAATGTATAGTATTTATCACTTTTCTAACAATAATTTCATAATCTCTGAAGACTTTTAATTCCTTGATACCCAGATTTATGGCTTTCTTTAACCCTTGTACTAGAGCTTCATACTCGGCGGTATTGTTGGTACACTCAAATTCTAGTCTATAGGACATGAAATGATGTTTACCCTTCTGATCGATGAGTATGCACCCGACTCCTGACCCTTCTTGTGATTTAGATCCATCAAAATAGAGGGTCCAAATTTGCAAATGATAACTTCTCCTTTCTCTCTCTTCGTCTGTGTCCTGTTTTTCGACCTCTTCCTTCAGAAGTCCTAGTGTGGGGTTTTGACAGAAGAGAGAATCTTCTATCGGAATTAGGGATTCTTCTTGAAAGATTATTTCATATTTTTGAATAAGTGAAACATTGGACAGGAGAGGAGCAAAGTTGTCGAAGTGAGAATCACAAGAATAGTTTCCCAATATGGGGAAGTCAGTAGAGGTTGGTTCGTTTGGGGTTTCCAGATCAGTGATCATATGTTTCAGATATCTTTCCCTATCGATTTTGATCATGTTATTGTATCCCTTCAGTGGTATCCAAAGGTGTGCCTAGTCGGTATTGAAATATCCATTCATCTTTTCAAACCAATCTCGGCTCAACAACAACCCATATGCCTCAAGGATATCCACCACAATGGTATCAATCACCTACACAAAATTAGGGTGTGTCGATATCCTGATCATCACATCTTTTATCTCTCCAATGACATTGAACTGGGTTATGTCTAGTTGTATGACATGTTTATCACTTTTGAGGGGGACAACACCTAATTTATTACACACGACCAAAGGCATGACATTAGAGGACACCCCCGAATCGACCAAACAATTGTGATATATCGCCTTGGTTTCCTTCCCCTACGCTTCTTTTCATGTCTATAATCTCATTTGATAGTTTCTTGACCATGCGTTGGATATATTCTATATCTCCAATACCTTTGTTGGGAGTTTGTTAGTCGATTTCCCCAGTGGTCAAAGTGGTTAAAGAAGCATAAAATAAGGAATGAAATGAGGGAAAGAAAGTCGTTGAAAGGGAAGATCAAGGAAGACAAAGAAACAAAGAGGATAGGTTGTGGACAAGTCAACAAGTGGAAGAAGATACTAATGGGTGCTTTGGAGCACCTCGTAGAGAAGAAGGAAGAATAGGTCGGCAAAGTCCTTAAAATACAAATTATCTGGACCTAGGTTTTTGGCACCTAGGGTATTGGTACCTAGGGTTTTGGCACCTGGAATTCGGTCTAGGGTTTCTAAGAGTCATGGAATGATAAATAGAGGTCTATAAGAGTGAGAGAGGATAGTGATGTTGGGAGTTAGAAGTTTTAAGTCTTAGATTATTCTTGTATTGTGGATCTTCATCTGGGTGTGAAGATCTATTCTGCAGCTGGGTGAGTAGGGAGAGGAAATAAAGAGAAAGAGAGAGAAGTATATACAACTAAGTGCGCAGATAGAACCGTATATTTCCACATATTTGATCAATAAACACAATTCTGTGGATGTAGCTTTAAGGAGAGGGTGAACCACGTAAATATTTTTTTTCTTTGTGGTTGATGTCGTGTTATTTATTATCTGTTATATTGTTATTGCACTATTATTTCCCTACTGAAGATAAGATATAGAACTAACTTCACAAAGTTAAGCATAATAGAGTTAAGAATAATATTGTTAATAATATCTAGGTTATCTTGTGTTGTTATTATGGAATCATCTTGCACTTCCTCTGGTTGTAAACACATGTGTCCTACAACCCCCCCCCCCCTACTACTACTTTGGGTGAGACTTCATCTACTTCGCAGGTGTTTTTGAAAGGGCCAATAGTTAGGGTTTGTTGGTGCACTGTTAGAGTTTAACCCCGGGTCTTCCCTTGTGACAACAAATGGTTCTGTTGTCGGGACCAATATGTTGGCATGTTTTACAGGAAGTGTATGCTTGTCATTGATGGAAAGTACAACAAGGATGATGGCTTGAGTACAGGTACAATGTGCTAGGCGGGCACCAGAAGTATTTTGGGGAGATGCAACAGAGCAATCTCGTGAAGACCAGAAGAGATAGTGTAGAGGTGCACAGAGAGTGCAAGAGTGTGCTTGTTCATTTGATGGAAAACAGGTAGGCAAGGAAGATCAACAACAATGATGGCATGGAAAGATCATAAGCGTAAACTCCATTTTGGAGTTTTGGATACCAGGAGTTGGAGGAGTCAAGAGTCGAGACTCTTCATCACAGGAGTCTCGAAGTTGTGAAATGTGAAACGCCAAAATACATTGATCTGACTCCATTTTGGAGTTTCAGATACTGGGAGTTGGAGGAGTCAAGGAAGAAACTTGCAACAGGAATTCGTGACATGTGAAATGTTGAAATGCCGAAACACGAAAATGCGAAATGTGTGTTCAAAATTGACCCATGGTCATAACCTATGGTCACATTGACGAAGGCTCAAGGGAGGACCTAGCACGAAGCTAATCTCCATTTCAGAGATCATGACTTGGAGACTTGAGATGACTCGCAACATAAATTCGCGACATGCGAAATTGTGAAATTCCGAAATGCGAAAACAACTTTCGGTGTAGGATGTGGTCACAGCCAGTGGTCACATCTGCAGAAGATGGAGGAATGAACTAGTGCAACCAAGCTCCATTTCGGTGATCGCGACTTGGAGTGTCGAGACCCTTCATTATAGTAATGCTGAAATGTGAAATTGCAAAAGCGCTTTATGGATAAGCGCTTGGTCACCGTCGGTGGTCACATCATCGAAGAGCTGTAGATAAGAGCTCGAAGAGACAAGCTCCGTTTCATAGTTTGGGACATTGAGAGTCGAGATGACTCTTCACAGAATCCCCGAAATGCGAAATGCGGAAATGCAAAAAACACCTTTTGGTGTAGGTTTCGGATACCGGGAGTTGGAGTGTCGAATCACTTCACCACAAGGAATTTCGAAATGTCGAAATGCCGAAATGTGAAAAAAACCTTTTGGTGTAGGTTTCGGATAATGAAATTTGGAGTGTCGAAACACTTCACCACAGGAATGCCGAAATGATGAAATGTCATAATGTGAAATGGGGAAATAAACGCGAGACCCTGTGCTTGTAATCCAATGGTGTTGGATACTTGGAAATCTGATCGAAGGGCTATTGTTTCTCTTCACAGTTAATCGATCAGTTACGATTCAGTTGTTGATGCGTTTTTCTTGGAGGTTCACAGTGTAACTGCTAGAAACTACTAATGGTTTCTGCGAGAGGACTCGAAGAGACTTCAGGGTGATTTCCAGAGAATATGAAGTGTCTTGAGGCATCTTCCAGTCGGATGAAGATTGTTCATAGAGGCTATTGACAGATGTAAGACCATTGGAGCCTGGAACTACAATAGAGGGAATGAGCTCGACTGTGATAGAGAAGATGAAGAGTCTCGACTACTCGAGAGGCTAAGGAATCTCAGAATAACACCCAGTAATGATGGACACATGGGTTTAACTGCCAGAGGAGATGAAGAGTCTCAAGGCATCTGCTAGTGGAATGAAGACTGTTGATAGAGGCAATTGATAGATGGAAGAGCGTTGAAGCCTGTAACTGCAATAGAGAGGATGAGCTCGACTATGATAGAGAAGACGAAGAGTCTCGACTGTTAGACGGGCTAAGGAATCTCAGCATAACACCAATTGATGATGAACGCATGGGTATAACTGCTAGAAAATATGAGGAATTGTGATGATGATCAGGAAGAGGAATCGACACGAGTAGAACATGCAGCACAGAGAGAGTGTGTTGATGCTTGAGGGGTGAAGTGGTGGAAATGTGGAGTGGCAGTGAATATCCCAATGAGAAGAACTATGGCACAGTGAAGAGCATATCAGAGGCACTGTGCATGGAGGATGAAGAAGGTGCACAGACAGTATAAATACGAAGAACAAAGAAGATATGGGTGTTGTTGTTGAGAGTGATTCAGGCGTGTAGAAGGAGGAAGTGTGCAGCAACTGAAATACACAGAAGAGGAATGGTGCATTGAATGGGCATGGCGCAGAGAGCATAAAAGGCAGAAGAACAGAAAGTGCAAGGCATGTGTGCAAGAAGACAATGAGGCAGACAGAGCAAGGCAGTGTAGCAGAACAGTGATGAGAGTGGTAAGTCATTGATGAACATTATATCACTATAATAAGTTTCAGTAACAAATATTTATATTTCAGGGTGGTAGGGAGGTGCTAGGGAGGACTATTTTCTTTAGAGGATCAAGTGGGTGCTTGAACACAAGGAGTTGTAGCGTCCATCTGGTTGCAGTCAGAGAAACCAGGGTGGCAGGGTGGTGCAAGGGAGAATTGTTGTTCTCTTTTATACAGGTTGGTGCCTATGTGACTGGAAGTTGGTGCTTCCATCTAGTTGGTGCTGGAACACTTAGGGAGTTGTTGCTTCCTTCTAGTGGGTGCTAGAGAAACCAGGGTGTTGGTGCTTCCTTCTAGTGGGTGCTAGAGAAACTAGGGAGTTGGTGCTTCCTTCTAGTGGGTGCTAGAGAAACCAGGGAGTTGGTGCTTCCTTCTAGTAGGTGTTAGAGAAAATAGAGAGTTG
>JZKD02S0737526.1:232343-255727 GCA_000966675.3 Picea glauca
AGAAAGACAAGCCTCTTTCATAAGTGTTTGTTGTTCTTGCTTTATTTCTTCAGTTCTGAGAACATTTCAAATGAAATGTTAGCAATAGGTTTGTCTACTCTTCCATGCATATCAAAAAAAACATTCATACATTCTTGAACATCTTCAAATATGACAGCCATATTATGTGCATCAAGGCTATCCTTTTTTTCATCAAACAATTCTGATTTGATTTTATTAAACTTCTGGAAATTTGCTTGAGGACTGTCATTTTGACTTTCAAATGAAAGAATGGAAATACGTTTATGTTCATAATCTCCTTGAAAATGTGAAAATCTAACATCATGAACTATTTCATAGTCTAGAGTTCCCATGGATGCATTTTCAAAACCATGATTTTAAAAGGAATCAAATAAAACAACTGCCTCTTCATTATCTTTCTGTATTTCTGATTGAAAAGTGGCATACATTGTTTTGTTGCTTTCCTGAAACTCTAAGTCATTTGTTTTTTCACTGCTTGAAGTCTCCATAGATGAATTTTCAACATCCTCATCCATGTCTAGTCCATTTAGAATTTGAACAACCACATCATTCACAGGGGAAGAAAGACAACTTTGAAACACTTTGTCTTGCTAGAAATCCTGTTGAATATCTTCATCAAGTTCAGGAGAAGGAAAATGACTTTTAGCAACAATTTATTGATCAGCTTCATCTTCAACCAAACGAGTGGCTACTATTTGTTTTTGGGATGAATATTCATAAAAGGATTCTATGATTTCATCATTCATACACACTTCATCACCAAAAACATTTTCAAGGTACTTAATGAAATGTTCACAAAATTCACGACAATCTTCAAACACCAAGAATGAAGGATTAGATTCTCCATAATTCTTAAAGAATGTTATATGGAAATCTTTAAGAGAGTATAATTTGTCTGGTTTTAAACCTTCATACCATAATCTTGTTTTCCCCTCTAAAGTAGCCATAAACATTTTCATCAAACAATCCTCATGAAATTCAACCCCCAACTTACATATGCGCATGTGAAATCTAATCAAGTGCAAGGCAACATCATTTCCTTTCCCATCTTTGAATTTAGGAAAATATTTTTGCCAATCTATGTGAAGAATATGATTTGGAAAGCCAGGAATATGAGAGAGATTCATTGGAGCATACCTTKCATATATGTAATCCATCTTGAAGCAATGGAATCATCAATAAAATATTTAGGCTACTGAGTCTTTGGATAGTGGGGTCGCCATACAAATTTTGAATTCTAAATTATTGAAAATGGAGTCATCAAGTGAATGATGTACAACATTTTTGTGTCTGAATACTTTTCACCATTAGTACTCATATCTGAACTTTGTCATTTCTCCCAGTGAATATTTCAATTTCGATCCTCGACAACAGCGCCAGAATGTTAGCACTCTGTAAATATGTCCGGCTGAAAGACAAGCGATGGAGGTAACTGTTTCAACCAGCTTTAGAGCTAGGCACTAGCTTGATCATCTCAGAGAGGGCTCTCTCGTGTCACTTGATATCTCTTTAGCGATCAATGGCTATATTTGGTTTGTTTTGGGGGTTTATATAAAGTTGTTTGCAAGGAAGGGGAGGGACACTTAGGGCTATGGAGTTGAAATTATGAAAGTGAATGAAAACAATGACTAGATGGTAGAGCTTTCCAGAGGATAAAAGCTAAATGAGGCAATGAATCTGAGTTATAAATTTTATTTAAGCAGAGTGTAAGAGGAAGGAGAAAACAAATAACTGCATCAAAGCATTATTGAAATGAATTATGAATTAGTTGGGAAGAAAATTACACAGTTTAAATTGCTTCAGTCGAGAGCATCTCGAGATGAATTCTGATATTTTAACTATCTAATTTAAACAGAAGAAAATGCAAATGGAATTAAAGAACACAGGAAATGCATACAATGAGAGGAGACAAGACTCATATCACCGCCATTATAATATTTTCATAGACTTCAAAATTTTATGCATATGTATTCAATTCAACTCCAGAAATTTACAATTGAGTTCAAAAAACAACTGAAAGGTGCCTTTGCACTTCTGCCAACTATTAATAGATTGGGAACTTCTAATACTTATACAATTTGAGTTCCTTTAGTTAGAAACTGATTACAATAACTAAAGTGAAACGTTTCAGTTTCTAAAACTAATTACAATGATTACAAATGACAGTTTTCATAAAAACGTTTCACGATCCAACTGTTGATTCCTCTGACGCTTCAGCTCCTTCCTCTACCACATTCTCTTTGAAATGTCACTTGTACTCTTTCAAATCTAATTCCATTTACCCATATTCTCATTAAATATTTGGGAATAATATATTTGAATAAAAATAATTCCCAAATATTTTTCTATCCTGTAGAATTAAATTTCCATAATTTAATTCATGCCCGTGGTTTTTAAAACCATTTATTTCTTTCTTCCTGTGGTTTTGAAAACCATGTCTTGTTTTTCCCAATTTACCATTTCACTGTGAAAAACATTTATTGTGTCTTGTTTTTTCCAATTTATCATTTCACTATCAAAACCATTTACTGGTTTGTTTCCCATGGTTTTGAAAACCATGTCTTGGTTACCATCTTTGGTAAAATAATTTTAATCTTCTTCATTTACTTATGTAAAACATTTGGATAAAAAGTTATCCAAGTCTTCCTTTCACGTGCATCTTCCCATTTAATTATTTTCCATGGAAATAAACATTAATCTCTTTAATTTGTAAAATTTGAATTTTACCTCTGTAAAACAATTTCACCATGAGGTAGAATTTCATTTATTGGAAATTTCATAATTATTATTAAATGCACTCCTAGAAAATATGTCGCACATAAACCATATGATAAATGGTTTCATTTATTATTTTGGGCTTGGGATGGAGTGGTTTACTCCACACCACTTTTACCCCTGAAATTCACAATGTAAGGACACGTCTCCCCAACCAAAAACCACGGTCCAAATATCATCCCACCTTCAAATAATTAACCTCCACGCTAGCCCGATATGTATGTGCACCCTACATCCACCCTTTAACTTTTCAATGTTAAAAATTGAGATTTGTTCCCATGATTTGACGTGAGGCCATGAATTAAATATTGGATTAAATATTAATATAAATATTTTAATATGAAAATATTTATATTAATAATAATAATAAACGCTTTTTCCATTTTCTAAGGACTTTGGGCATATGAGGCTTATTACATGACTTTGTGGATAGGATAAGGGTACTTAATAAAAGGAATATTTTTAATTTTGAACGAGAATATGATAATAAGGGTAAAAATGATTGAAGTGATGGAACTGAGGGATTTAGATAAGCATTTAGGCTAGATACAGGTTTGGGATATTTTCCAAATTTTCGACTCATGGAGGACATGACTATTTTGGATGATCAGTTGAGTGAAGGATTTAGGTGATGGGAGTTTGACGGAGCTGGTGAAAAAGTTTTAAAATCTGAGTGGAAAGATAGCACAAGGACAAGATGGTTTGGGAAAAATTGATGCAAATTAGCATGTGATAACACTCCCAACCTTTTAAGGCAGGCTATGTTACCATGGTGTGAGGTATGTAGAACTATACATCGCCCTAGTGAATTTTATTATATGCATAAATATGTCCATACACCCACCAATATTTATTGTACATTCTGCAAATCTGTGGGGCATGATGAGAAGGAGTGTAGGGCTTACAACCTCATGCATGAAAGGTCAAGGGATACATATATAATTCAAGGAGAATTATAGCAAGAAGGGAATGTTGTGCAATTCAATTCCCTAGGAAGAGAAAACTTCAATCCTTGTGGTGAGTTCAGAGGAGGACGAGGAGGAGGCATGGGTCGAGGTCAAGGCCAGATTATTTTCTATAATTGCGCCCAGCCAGGTCATTTGGTAAGGGATTGTCGAAACCCTTGTACTACTTGTAGCTATTGTAATTCATTTGACCATGTCATTGAATATTGTCCAGTATTGTTAGCTAAAGTTTAGGAGAGACGAGGTGGAAACCAACAATTCCAACTAATATCAGTTGAACCTCGTGGTGAGGAACCTCGAGTCGTTTTTATTACTAGAGGAGGCATTGTCACAGGAGAAGATAGGGTGACTCTAGGAAAGACTACAGATGGATCAGGGATTAGAAGAGCTTTAGAGAAGGCACCATTGTTTGATCCAAGGAAAGAAAAGAATACTTTTGAATAAGCGAGAAGATAATTTATAAGTGAATAGGCTTCTTAATCTAGGGAACAACCAGAAGTAAGGGAATGTGAAATGCCTCCATCATTTGATCAGTCTGTCCCAATTAGGCAAGGAAAAGAGGTAAGCAAGTGGAATTCTTGTATACTTGTATTAATTTGATTAAAGATGAAAGAGTTGTGTAGGAACTACAACACTTGATAAGAAAATATGAAATTGGAAGAGTAGATCCTCTGTTGAATAGAGTTGTGAATCAAGTATCTATAAAAAGGAGGACAAACAAGGAACTACACCTTAGTGCTCAGATTGGAGACTTCGACGTGGACTATGTGGTCCTCGAACTGGGATCAGAAGTGAATATTATGACAAAGAAGACTTGGACATTAATGGGAAAACCTAAATTTATTTACTCTCCTATTAGGCTCAGGATGGCTAATCAACAGGCAGTGAGCCCCTTTAGAAGACGAGAGCATGTCCCTATGGACATCGATGGAGTGAGGAAATTTGCAGAATTTGAAGTGATTGATATTGTTGATGATAGTTGTCCCTATCCTACGTTTTTGGGTATTGATTGGGCTTTCAACAATTTGACTGTTGTTGACCTGAAAAAGAGAAGAATGACATTTGATGGTGATGGCCTTAGGGTCATTGCACCTCTTGATCCCGATGAAGGTCGCAGATACACAAAACCTATAAGAGAAGAAGACTGCACCTACGAGCTTGAGAACATCTATAAACTGACAACATGACAACGGGATTATATTAATCCTACAACAGATGGAAACCTAAGTTGGCGAAGTGAGAGTGCATCCTCGTCAGATTCAGAAGAACCATTGGAAAATTGGTAGAACATAATGTATGAAGTCCCTACGCGAAGGTGTGTCAGTTTGACCAAAGAAGTTCACTGGATTGGCACAGAAGTAATTAATCTTCCTACATTTGATGGCTTGAATAATTTAAAGACATTTCTACTTGAATTTGAAGGAATTGTACCAATACAACAGAGGTTTTTGGCACTAGAAGAAGCCTTGAAAGCAACGCCAGCTAGATGGTGGGAATCCCACAAAAATAACATCGTGGAATGGGTACAATGTCGCACCTTGTTGATAGTTCACTTTTCAGACCAAGATGAAGGCTATGAAGTTCGATACATAGGTCATAGTTTTCCTAAGGACCATATGCGAAGTATTGAGGAAGCCTGGAGTAGCATTCCTAAAGAAAAGTGGGTACATAAGTTCATTAACACCTTAGATACTACGCCTATCAATTAGTATCTTCAAGAAGAACTGTGCTTAGTCACTACAGATTGGTATGGTATGACCCAGAACTTTATAGCTATGTTCCTATTTGAAAGTCAGTACCCCACAGTAGATCAAGCTTTACAAATTGTAAGACAGAAGGTCTTTGAGGAAGTACATAACCTCCCTTTTAAAAAAGAAGAAGATGAATGGATTTCCACTCTTCAAAGGTTATATGGTTGTTATAATATTAATGTTGATGAGGATGATGACCCTAGGAATGTGAAAATTTTAGAAACTGAAGGACAAAGATATATAGAAGGGCCAGGGATTGAATTACCTTTTGTTGGGAAACCTATTAAAATTAATAAAGTTAACAATGGAACAAAGCAAACACCTAAGTGTTGGAACAGGGGCAGACCTAGGGTTCAACGCTTCAACAATGCACCAACAAAACCCTAACTACCGGCCCTTTCGGCAACACCTGCGAAGCAGATGAAGTCTCACCTGAGGTAGAGGTAGGGGTGGTTGCAGGACTTAAGTGTCTGCAACCTAGATGGGACACAAATCTGTGATTACAACACTCTAAAAAAGCACTTAACAGTTATCGTTCGCTAGTATTTAATCCTTGTTCACTACACACATAAACCCTAATTACAAAGCAACGTAGTATTCAACAAGATCTAACACATTCAAGCACTTAACACATAGAGATAGATCAGATCTATCATTCATTCACCTTACTAAGCACTAAGCTATCATATCATATGTATCTAAACATTCATGAAGGTAATAACAAAGCATAAATCATATGAACAATATAACAACCATAATGCACAAAGAAACCATAACACAAGATATACGTGGTTCACCCCCAGCCTAGGGCTACGTCCACCAACTCTTCTTCTCTTTATTGTCTTCTGTCATTCATCTACATGCACAAAGCCACAAAATGCCACTCCACATAGGATAGGAGATTTGCGCGCACTTCACCAGATCCTCCTTCCCCAAACTAGGTTAAAACACAAAGCCTTCTTACAATCTACACATAGGTTTCTAATAACCACTTTCACTTAGCTCTACAAGTGTTCAATACTGCATGCACAAATCATTTACAACTATTCACACTTAGCTCACCAGCCAACTAGATCTCACTAGGTCTACTTCTTACATCACCTAGTTACTTATTTATACATAACAAAAAGGGCCTAAACATGGGTAAACCCATGGGCCGACATCCCCATACATGTTACATAAACCCTAATCCCAAAACTGCCCTGAAAAGGGGACGAGATCCCATGATATCCTCTTCAACTTGCGCTCTACCTTCTATCAGCCTGTCAAAGTCTCAAAAGAGGTCAAACATGACCAAGGTTCCTCAAAACTTAGTCAAGGGACAACATGCCCCCAAAACTCACATATGATGCATCTTGAGTCACTCTAATCTGAGTAACTCTGTCTCAAATGCCTCGAGCTTGGCTCGAGCTAATTCAACTTGTTGCTTCACCAAGGCCTCTTACTCGATGAACTCTTGAATAAATACCTCATTCACAAGCATTGTTCGACTGTGGTGACTACTTGTTCTAGTTCTGCTCCTCTTCCTTCAATCTCCTCAAAAAGTAGGCAAGCTACATCCTGGACTGGTTGGAGCTTCTGAGTCACTTCCATGACTTTTCTCTGTATGGAATGGACCTGCTGTTGAATAGTGTGCTTTTCCTGGGATCTTTTCATCCTCTCAACTGCTGACAGGGTCTTCAACTGCGCTTGTATGCTTGCTTCTTGTTGCTTTTCCTCCTAGAGTTGTGACTCTAGTGTCTTTAGTTTAGGGTCCTCTATAAGTCCCTCATAAGTCTGCGTTCTTCGAATTCTAATTTGTTTACATTCCAAGGCTAATGATTTGATTCTCTCAACTGCGCTTTGGGAAGTTGCTTCTCTCTAATCTCGCACATCCTACAAAGTGTTTGGCACTATTTGTAGCTCTAGATATGCTATTATCTGTTGAAGCTGTTGGATGGATTCAACAAGCTTAGTTATTTCTGTTGGTTGTGGAGCCTGATTATCTTCCTGATTCAAAGGTCTTTTACTTTCAGTTGTGTTTATACCCCATGAAGTATTTACACCCTAGAAGTATGTACACTCTTCCACGCGAGGGAGTGCAGAGGGGGGGTACCCTCTTTGTAGGGTCATCCCCCTCACTGAGGGGTTTGAGGGCAAGTGGGCCCCTAGCATGGGTTTGGGGGCGAAACCCCCGAAGGAAAAATTGCCTTGTAAATGTATATTGTAATTTCATTGTAAATATGGACCGTTCATTATAAGGTTGCAGATCTAATGATAGAGATTATGTTAGGGTTTTTTTCCCTAGAAGGAAACCCTCTTTTATGAGGGAAATGTATTGCGGCTATGGTTGATGGAGAATATTGTATTCTGAGATAGGAGACTGTGAGAGAAAGAAGAAGAAGTTACAGCGGATTTGTTGTAGGTTGTATCCCTTCATATGCTGGATAATGATAAATGAAGGACCTGGCAATTTCTCTGGTGGACGTAGCCCACACTGGGTGAACCACATAAATCTATGTCTCTATTTTATTGTGTATCTTATGTGTTTTGTTTCTGCATTTTTTTTATTTTATTGCTCAATGGTCCTGTTTTTCTAACAATTTATTCCATGTCCTCCTCTGTGAGCTTATAGTAACTCTGCAGCTCTTCTTTGTGTTCATCTCCATGCACAGTGATATAAATGAAATGTCTATCCATGCAGAAATTTTCATAGGGACTGAACCTGTGAAGGGTGTTTGGTGTCATACGAGGGAAGGACTAAATGTCCCTCTTCAACTGTAGGTAGTAGGTGTGGAACACCGTGTTCGACTTCCATTGTTTCCCCATGTCACTTGAGTACCAAAGCATGGTGAACTTTGAAACTAGCAGTTCATATGGTTCAATCTCAGGGAAGGTCACACCTTCCGGAAGCTCCCAAGCAATGAAGGCGATGAGGATCGATAGCTAACTGAAATGGAACTCATAGCCCTGATCCTGAGCTTCATGACAGTCTTGTTCTAACTAGCTGACGAGGTATCTCACCCAGTTCATTTGTAGCCCTTCAACGTACTTTCCTGCGAGGTCAACAATGAACCCTGTGACCTGCATGGGTTTGTTCTTACTTACTAGCTTACCAACGATCAACTAGCAGGTTAGGTGTACCGTGTCATTTTGGATGGAGGCTACCTTGTAGCCCCACTTCCCCTTTTCCACATCACCATAGGTATCTTTAATTTTTTGTGCCAGGGCGTGATCTGCAGCCTTCCCTAGGTAAAATTCTTGTGGATCTGGTCCTTGCATGCTCAATTCAGTGATCCGATGGATCAACGTTGGATCGACGGTGATGCATTTGTCCAGCCACATATAACCTCCATGGAAGCACGACAACAGGATATCAATGCACACGTCAACCTCCTAGTGCCTTCCAAAATGGGGTGTTTTCGTCACGTTCAGAATAGTGGACCTCACGATGTCCATAGTCCATGGTTAGGGGATGATCTTCGACTTCTTCCCCTTTGTCCTGGTCAAATAATTATGTGGTGCGAGCATGTTTTAGTTATTGCAATCTCCTAGGTTATATTCGTTGATCTTTGGCATCAGAATCTTATCCAGCTATGTTTTGACTGCATGTATCCCCTTCAAGAGGTATGCAGTAATCAAGGTGTAGTTGAAGTCCCTTGAGACACTATCACGACTCACCACGCCAGCCAGAGGTGGGATGTAGTCGGGCAGGATGGATGGGATGAGCTTCATGTTTTCCAAGTCATCACGATGCTTGGTCCGTTTCTCTATCACAGCTCAGAAGGGCCCAGATCCACGAGTAGATGATGGGGAGGCTTGCACTCCTCATGTCAATGAAGCTTGAATTCCTACAGACATCACCTTCTCAGCCATAAGGTTGATTAGAATTTCTTCGACAAACTTTTATATTATGCTGAGTTCGTTCAACATGCACGCTCGAGATCAGGTATCTCAGGTCAATGATCAAATACTCAATGTGATAGAGCGGGAGGTGAAGTATCAATAGGCACTGCATGATAACAATGAATTCTCTGTGGGCTTGGATATAATTCACAAAAGTGCTCTCGGTGCAACATTAGACAGGATAAATAAACAACGTCGTAACGGATTCTTCCAAGGTTCGAAATCCTTAATCAATGCAGTTCCATCCGTTATGGCATGGTCCCAATGGTCAAATGGTGAGCTTTCTGATCATAACTCTCATTCTAACCATTCGGGCGCGTCGATCTAATGATCATAATGCCTCCAACAGTCATATTTCTCCGCCATCGCAAAGTGCCACTCTGCGTTGTTCTGATATTTCGACGAATTTCAAGTTTTGTAAATCCCCCTTCTGGGAAGTCCTTTCTAGTACCTCTTGAAATTTTTCTAGCTTTGCTTTCTTCTTACTGAGATTTCTAGCCTTCTTTCCTATAATCTAAGTCACTGGTTTCCTCTTTATATTATTTTTCTTATCTTCTCTTGGCAGAGTAACTTCGCACCGCTATGGATCGTTCAAGGGTTCTAAGAGTAATACTTCTTCTTTTTTTGAAGTGGGTGCTCTACTCTCTCGTACAGATAGGTGTTTCAAGTCTTCCTGTTTTCTTTCAACTTCGACAGCTAGATCTCTGATCCTCAGTAAATTCAACTGGTGTTGGCACAGGGGAATACCTAGGGTTCAAATCCAAGAGCGCACCAACAAGCCCTAGCTACTGGCCCTTTCGACAACACCTACGAATAAGATGTAGTCTCACCCAAAGCATCTATGAGGGGGTTGCAAGACAGAGATGTCTACAACCAAGGGAATATCAAGAGTGTCTCACAACAACATCATAATCATCATATATCAGTTTCCTTCTTTTAACTACTCCTCACAATTATAGATCTACTCTAACATAGCTATGCAATAACAGAATAACAATGACAGAGATCAAGACATCAATCACACACACATAACACCAGACATACGTGGTTCACCCTCTCTCTAGGGCTACGTCCACAAAACTGCGCTTGATATTTATTAAGATAAAAAATACAGTTTTGATCTGCGCTCTCAGCTAGCAGATCTTCCTTCTTCTTCCTCTCTTTCTCTCCCCTCCTGTGCACCCAACTGTAGGACTTGACCTTCGCACACAGCTAAATATATTACAATACCAGAAATCTCTCTCTCTCTTCACTTCTCTCTTACAATATAATGTTCTCTCACAACAACAATAGAACTAGCTCAACAACAATATTGTACCAACCCCACCCAAGCCCTTTAGACCTTTATTTATACATTATAATAGCCCACCGACAATATTATCTCAGAACCTAAGTGTCAAAATCCTAGGTGACTAAAACCCTAAGTCAACTTGACCCGCTTTTCCCGGGCTTCGCCAACCTGTCTTTCATTTCTTCCTGCACGGTGCTAACGGTGGCTTTTCCCATTTGTTGAGTTGTCCTCGATCCATCTTCCTTTCTTATCTATCATCCTCGATCCTCTCGTCCAATGACTTTCTTTTTTGTACTTCGCTCCATCTTTTCTTCTCTTTTTCTCACTTTGCCCCAGTAACAGTTACTGTGTATTACGTGAAGTGCACATTCCACCTTTTCTTCATTGATCTTCACTTCCTTCTATAACCAAGGGCCAATAGTCCCCCAACACTCACCTATGAATCGTCCTGAGGCACTTCAGATCTGATCCTTCTGTTCTACTTCAAATTTTATACTACACAGTGCAGTCTTTGCTTTCTTCTCCATGCCTCCCTTCCTTGTGCAGACTGTATTTTCTGTGTCTGGTACCCAGTTTCAACTGCACCTGGTACCTAGACCCTTTTGTTCCATGCTCCTACTGAGAGCTGTGAGGCAGTTGTTTTTCATAATACAACTTCAATAGACTCCCATTCACCAAGACTTCCTTCCACTCTCCGTTTAACGTCTTCAGCTGCGCAGCTCCTCCTTCGATAACATAAGAAATCTCATATGGTCCAAGTCAATGCATTCTGAATTTCCCTGGATGTTTTATAAACTTGTTTTCATACACCAGTACTAAATCACCATGCTTAAATTCCTTCTTCTTGATGTGACTATCATGATATGCCTTCTCTCTTTCCTTCTGTACCTACTGGTGGAATACTGCAATAAATCTGTCTTCTTCGAGTTCAACCAATTGTGTGAGCCTCTCTTCGGCAGCACCAGTATCATCCATGTCTATGAAGGAAACAATTCTTAAGCTTGGTACCAAGTATTCCATTGGGACAACAACTTCAAGGACAAGGACTAACTTAAAAGGGGTTTGCATGGTCAGCTTCTTGCAAGTGGTTCTATAGGCCCATAGTACTATTGGTACTCTTAAATCCCAGTCATCCATGTTTACACTGCAAATCTTCATCAATGTTGTCTCCAAGATTTTGTTGAAGGCTTCGACTGTCCCATTTGCCTATGGATGGTAAGGTGTTCTCTTCTGATGGTGGACTGCAAATTCCTCAGTCAATTCTTCAGCTGTCTTATTGATGAAATGTGTGTGTTGGTCACTCATAAGGATCTTGGGGCATCCAAACCTAGTTATGATATCATCAAATATAAAGTGCGAAGTTGTAGTTCCACTACAGTCCTTAACTACTTTGGCTTCAGCCCATCTGGTCAAGTATTTTGTTCCAGTAATAATGTACCTTGCTCTTGTGCGCTTCCCTAGTGGGTTTATAGGTCCCATGAAGTCAATGGCCCATTTTTCAAATGCTTGTAGGGTCATCTGCAGTGCTAATGAAATTCCATCTCTTCTGGATGGTTTCCCAACTCTCTGAAATAATCTTTAACATCTTTGTGTAAGGTAGGCCACCAAGGCTAGCTCTCAGAACCTTATGCGCAGTTTCTCTCCCTGCACAATGTCCTCCTGTGATGCCTTCGTGAGCTTCTGCGAGGATCAATGGTCTCTCTACCTCCATAATGCATCTCCTTAGTATCTCATCAGGTCCCATCTTGTATAGTTGTCCCGCTATAAGTGAAAAGCATGCACCACTAGTTGTTTCTTCTGAGAGATGGTATACTCACTCGGTGCCATTCCTGTTGACAAGAACTAGACTATGTCTGCGAAGTGATCATCAACCTTGGTAATGGCTAGTAGTTGTGCATCTGACAATGTTTCCTCCAAACTAGTGGGTTCTTTGCCATGTTCCAACCTTGACAAGTGGTCAGGGCCTTTATTCATCCTTCTTGACTTAACTATGATTTCAAAATCATATTCTTGAAACAACAGAAGCCATCTGCATATTCGCCCCCCCAACACTGGCTTGTTGACCAAGTACTTCAATGCAAAGTGATTAGTAAACTTTTAAAGTGTCCTCCCAACAAGTAGTGGATAAATTTCTGCAGTGAATACACCATGGCCAATCCTTCTCTCTCTCTAGTGGTGTAATTAATTTTAGCTGCAAATAGCTTTTTGGTAGAAAAAGATAACGGATTTTTGATGTCTCATGTTCTCGATTGAGCTAACACAGCTCCCAATGCAATGGAATATGCATCGACATGCACATGAAACTCCTTAATCCAATCTAGAAAAACAAGAATAGGTGCAGTAACCATCTTTTGTTTTAGTGTGTCGAAGCTCATCTGGCATTCTTCTGTCCAGCTAAACTGATAGTCTTTCTTCAACAGCTTCTCCATAGGTGTTGTAATCTGTGCATATTCTTTGATGAATTTTCTGTAGTAGCCAAGTTGTCCTAGCACAGTTCATAGTTGTTTGACCGATGTTAGAGGTGGCAGATCAACGATAATGGCAATTTAGATGGGTCTACCAACAATCCCTGCTTACATACAATATGTCCTAACAACACTCCAAATGATGAGAAGAATATGCACTTCTTCAGATTCAAAGAAATTTGACACTGTCTACACTTATCCAACATTAGTCTTAGACATTCAATATGGTTTTCCAACAAACTAAACACAGTCCAGTCATCCAAATATGCTTCTAAAAATTTATGCAAAAATTATTTAAATACTTCAACCACCACCCTGGAAAAGATGGTTGGGGCCTTATTCAGTCCAAATGGCATCACTGTATATTGGTAAGAGCCCCATTCTGTGGAAAACATGGTCTTGTGGTGATCTTCCTTAACAATTTGGATCTGATGGTAACCTGAAAATCCATCTGTAAAAGAATATACCTCCTAGCCTCCGACATTGTCTAATACTTCATCAGTGAATGGTGTAAGGAAGGGGTCATGCAAACAGGCATCATTCAACTTCCTGAGATATACACATATCCTAATCTCACCTATCTTTTTGTCTTGTACTACCATAGGGCCAATCCACTCTGATTCTTCGATGGGTTCAATAATACCTTCTTCTAGCATTCTGTCGAGCTCAATCTTCACTTTTTCTTTGTATTTAGGGTTCAACCTGTAGGGTCTTTGCTTGACGAGCTTCGCACCTGGTTTCAAAGGGATCCTCATCTCTCCCATAGGTCCTTTGATGCCCTTCATCTCAATGAACTTGGTTGGAAATAAGTCTTGATACTCATGCAATAACTCTGTAATCTTGTCAATGGTTGCAACATCCTAGTAATCTCTGACATTGGCAAGCTTCGGGGTCTCTTCTATTCCAATATTGACCTTCTTAATCTTGATTGGTTGCCTAATAAATGGTAGCTCAATTCCTGGTCCTTCCACATCTCTTTGGCATTTTGTTTCTGTGATGTTCACCTTCCTTGGATCATCGTCTTCATCGACATTGATGTTGTAATAGCTTTGCAGTTTCTGGAATGGTGTAGTCCATTCGTCCTCTTCTTGTTCCATAGGGGGGCTAGAGGCCTCCTCAGATACCTTATTTCTTACAATCTGTTAGGCTTGGTCTATTAATGGATATTGGCTTTCAAAGAAAAAGGTTGTTACAAAGTTCTGAGTCATACCTTCCCAATCTGCAATGATGAGGCGTAGCTCCGCTTGAAGGTACCAATTGATAGGGGTCGTATCCAGCGTGTTAATGAATCTGTGAACCCATTGTTCTTGAGGAATATTTCTCCAAGCTTCTTCGCAGCTTCGCACATGGTCCTTTGGACAGCTTCGACCTGTGTATCTCACTTCACATCATTCCACTTGGGCTGAGATCCACGTTGTCATCAAATTTTGGCATTGTGTCTAGTCTGTAATATTAATTTTGTGCATCCCCTACCATCTGGCTGGTGTAGATTTCAGGGCCTCATCCATTGCCAACAATCTCTGTTGTGTTGGTACACTTTCTTCAAAGTCCATCAAAAAGGATTCTAAAGGATTCAGACCATCAAAGGTGGGCAAGTTGCTTACCGCTGTGTCAATCCAGTGAACTTCTCTGGTCAGCCTGGCACATCTTCTTGTGGAAACTTCATACATTTAGTTCTGCTAGTTCTCCAGTGATTATTTTGAGTCTGATGAGCACGCGTTGTCACTTCGCCAGCTGATATTCCCTTCGATTGTAGGATTGATATAATCCTCTTGTCTGGCTGTTAATTTGTAGATGTTTTCCAGTTCATATGCGTGGTCTTCTTCTCTGATGGGCTTTGTGTATCGCTGACCTTCATCTGGATCTAAGGCTGCAATGACCCTAAGGCCATCTCTTTCAAATGTCATACACCTTTTCTTGGCAACGAAACCATTTGTTGGCACAGGGGCAGACCCAGGGTTCAGCTCCAAGAGCGCACCAACAAGCCCTAGCTACTGCCCATTCCAGCAACACCTGTGAAGTAGATGCAGTCTCACCTAAAGTAGCTATGAGGGGTTTGCATGATAGATATGTCTACAACCAAGGGAATATCAAGAGGGTCTCACAACAACATCATAATCATCATATATCAATATCCTTCTTTTAACTACTCCTCACAGTTATAGATCTACTCTAACACAGCTATGCAATAACAGAATAACAATGAGAGAGATCAAGACATCAATCACACAAACATAACACCAGACATACATGGTTCACCCTGCGCTTGATATTTATTAAGATAAAGCATATAGTTTTGATCTGCGCTCTCAGCTAGCAGATCTTCCTTCTTCTTCCTCTCTTTCTCTCCCCTTCCTGGGCACCCAGCCACAGGACTTGACCTTCGCACATAGTTGAAGATATTACAATACTAGAAATCTCTCTCTCTCCACACTTCTCTCTTACAATATAATGTTCTCTCACAACAACAATAGAACTAGCTCAACAACAATATTGTACCAACCCCACCCAGGCCCTTTAGACCTTTATTTATACATTATAATAGCCCACCGACAGTCTTAGGTCAGAACCTAAGTGTCAAAACCCTAGATACCAAAACCCTAGGTGACTAAAACCCTAGGTCAACTTGACCCGCTTTTATCGGGCTTCGCCAGCCTGTCTTTCCTTTCTTCCTGCGCGATGCTAATGATGGATTTTCCCTCTTGCTGAGCTATCCTCGATCCATGTTCCTTTCTTATCTGTCATCCTTGATCCTCTCGTCCAACAGATTTCTTTTCCGTACTTCGTTCCATCTTTTCCGCTCTTTTTCTCACTTCGCCCCAGTAACAGTTACTGCGTCCTCCGCGAAGTGTGCATTCCACCTTTTCTTCCTTGATCTTTGCTTCCTTCCATAACCAAGGGCCAAAAAATGGTCCTCTCGTTCTTTCAGTAAGTGTGTTATTCTCCTAGCCATGAAATCTCTTAGTTCTTTCTTTTTCTATTCTAGAGCTTCCTCTTCTTGTTTTCTTTGGAGCTTTGTTTTCTCAATCCAAGTTTTTCCTAGGAAAATAGCAAATGGGGCGTTGTTCTCAACAAATTTAACAACCTCAAATTCTTCATCTGGAAAAGTTCCATGAGTACTCATAGATGTCTGGGTAAGTCTTCCACATAGGGCTATCATCTTTCCTCTATATAATCCTATTCCTCCCAATGAAGGAATCATAGCAGGGTTTCCCAAAATTTCTCAAGTTCTTTCTGTCATGATATTCACTTGTGTTTCCTCATCCAGAACACAGTCTATGTCGAAGTCTCCTATTCTTGTTTATATGCACTCTTTTTCTTTTAATATCTCTGATAGATTGATGTCTCTATGATCATTCATGGTTTCTTTCATCTGCAATAATATAGTCCCTGATTCTTTCTCCTTAGTTTCTTGGCCTTCCTCAGGGTTTTCTTGTCTCATATTCATCTTCTCAACTTTAGCAATCATTCTAGGGAAATCCAGAACTTCATGATCCACAGATTTGCAACAAAGAAAAATAGGGTTTCTACCAGGGCATTCCTTATCCAGATGTCCCAGTCTTTTGCAATTGTAACAAAGGTTTAATCCTCTTTTTCTCTTAAATGATCCCCAGTCTTTCATGTATTGCGCACTAGGATCACAATAACTAACCTGCAAAAAAATATTTCTAGGGTCCTGCATCCATTTGTTAGTCCAAAAATTATTTATATGCATAGGGATGACATATCTTTCATTACTTTTATCAGATCTACTCATATCAAATCTTCTTTCTTCTAGTTGTTCCCTAGTTTTCAGACTAGGACAAAAATTATCAAACATGCCTAGATCCATTATTTCAAAACAAAATTTTCCACTTATCTTACCTTTATCAGAGCACAAAGCTTCAAGATATTACCTCTTTTCTTCAGATCTATTTTTTCTCCTTAGCACAGAGCTTTACAAGTGCACTAGGGAAACAGATCTATGCACAGAGCTTTCTATTTTATTTAGTTCCCAGCAATCACAGTTTCAGGTCTCGACAACGGAACCATTTGTTGGCACAGGGGCAAACCCAGGGTTCAATGCTTCAACAACGCACCAAAAAAACCCTAACTACTGGCCCTTTTGACAACACCTGTGAAGCAAATGAAGTCTCACCCGAGGTAGAGGCAGGGGTGGTTGCAGGACTCAAGTGTCTGCAACCTAGCTGGGACATAGATCTGTGATTACAAAACTCTAACAGAGCACTTACCATTTATCGTTCGTTAGTATTTAATCCTTGTTCACTGCGCACATAAACCCTAATTACAGAGTAGCGCAGTATTCAACAAGATCTAACACATTCAAGCACTTAGCACATAGAGATAGATCATATCTAGCATTCATTCACCTTACTAAGCACTAAGATATCATATCAGATGTATCTAAACATTCATGAAGGTAATCACAAAGCATAAAACATATGAACAATATAACAACCATAATGCACAAAGCAACCATAACACAGGATATATGTGGTTCATCCCGATCCTAGGGCTACATCCACCAACTCTTCTTCTCTTTATTGTCTTTTGTCAATCATCTACATGCACAGAGCCACAAAATCATACTCCACATAGGACAAGATATCTATGCGCACTTCACCATATCCTCCTTCCTCAAGCTAGGTTACAGCACAAAGCCTTCTTACAATATTCACATAGGCTTCTTACAACCACTTGCACTTAGCTATGCAAGTGTTCAATACTGCATGCACAAAGAATTTACAACTATTCGCACTTAGCTCACCAACCAACTAGATCTCGCTACGTCTACTTCTTACATCGCCTAGTTACTTATTTATACATTAAAAAAAGGGCCTAAACATGGGTAAACCCATGGGCTGACATCCCCATACCCATTACATAAACCCTAATCCCAAAACTGCCCTAAAAAGGGGTTGAGATCTTGCAATCTCCTCTTCGACTTGCACTTTTCCTTCTACCAGACTGTCGAAGTCCCAAAATAGGTCAAACATGACTAAGGTTCCTCAAAACTTGGTCAAGGGACAACACTAAGTTAGAAAATTTTGGAGACTATTGGGATGATACTACTATTAGTAAGATTACAGAACTATTGCATGAGTATCGAGACTTGTCTCCAACCAATTTCATAGACATGAAGGGAATTAAGGGTCCCATGAGAGAAATGAAGATTCCTTTGAAATCAGATGCAAGGCCTGTCAAGTAGAGGCCTTACAGACTAAATCCCAAGTACAAGCAGAAAGTTAAGATTGAATTAGATAGAATGTTGGAAGCAGGAATCATAGAACTGGTTGAAGAATCTAAATGGATCAGCCCTATGGTGGTCCAAGATAAGAAGTCATGAGAAATCAAAATCTATGTATATCTAAGGAAATTAAATGATGCATGTTCACATGATCCATTTCCTACACCTTTTACTGATGAATTTCTAGATAATGTAGAAGGACAAGAAGTTTATTCATTCACAAATGGATTTTCAGGCTATCATTAAATCAGAATTGCTAAGGAGGACAGACACAAAACTACATTTGCAACAGAATGGGGTTCTTTTCAGTACATTGTGATGCCTTTTGGTTTGAAGAATGCACCAACCATGTTTTTTAGGGTGGCGGTTGAAGCATTTGAGGAATTTTTACATAAGTTTTTGGAGGCATACTTTGATGACTGGACCGTTTTTAGTCTAATGAAAGATCATATTGAATGTTTGAGATTAATGTTAGATAAGTGTAGGCAATGTCATATTTCCCTGAACTTGAAGAAGTGCATTTTCTTTTCACCTTTTGGAGTGTTGTTACGCCACATTGTGTGTAAACAAGGGTTGTTGGTAGATCCTTCCAAGATTGCTATCATTGTTGATCTACCTCCTCCTACTTTGGTTAGATAGCTACGCACTGCATTGGGACACACTGGATATTATAGAAAGTTTATTAAGGGTTATGCACATATAACAACACCCATGGATAATCTATTAAAGAAGGATAGTAAGTTTCAATGGACAAAAGAATGCCAGCAGAGCTTCGACACACTAAAGAAGAAAATGGTCACTGCGCCCATTTTGGTTTTTCCAGATTGGAGTAAAGAATTCAATGTTCATGTCAATGCTTCATCAATTACATTAGGAGCAGTTTTGGCACACCCATGTGCAGGAGATATTGACCACCCTATAGCCTTTGCGAGCAGTAAAATTTCCACATCTGAAATGAATTATACTACCACTGAAAGAGAAGGCTTAGCTATGGTATATGCGCTGCAGAAGTTTAGACACTACTTGTTGGGAGGACATTTTAATATGTTCACTAATCATTCTGCATTGAATTACTTAGTCAACAAGATAGTGTTGGGGGGGAGAATATGCATATGGCTACTATTATTCCAGGAGTATGAATTTGAGATCATGGTCAAGCTAGAAAGAATGAATAAGGGACCTGACCACTTATCCAGGTTAGAACATGGAGAGGAACCTACCAGTTTGGATGATACACTACCACATGCATAGTTGTTGGCCATCAGAAAATTCGATGACCACTTCATCAAGATAGTCAAGTTCCTGAACACGTGAATAGCACCTCGCAAGTATACATTTATTTAGAAGAAACAGTTGGTAGTCCGCACTACAGATTTCCAACTTATAGTTGGACAGTTATATAAGATGGGACCGGATGAGATATTAAGAAGATGTATTATGGAGTCTAAAACACCATTGATCCTTGCATAATCACATGAAGGCATCAGAAGAGGACATTGTGCAGGGAAATCAATAGCGTAAAAGGTTCTCAGAGTTGGCTTCTAGTGGCCCACTTTACATAAGGATGCTAAGGAATACTACATAGCCTGCGATGTATGTCAAAGAGTGGGGAAGCCATCT
This sequence comes from Picea glauca, assembly GCA_000966675.3. NCBI lineage: Eukaryota > Viridiplantae > Streptophyta > Pinopsida > Pinales > Pinaceae > Picea > Picea glauca. The sequence continues at coordinate 252,365 of JZKD02S0737526.1, forward strand.
AGAAGGGATGAGATTCCTTTAGCACCTCAACTAACTTTACAGGCATTTGATAAATGGGATATTGACTTTGTGGGACCTATCAACCCACCAGGAAAGCACATAGGAGCTCAATACATTATCACCGCTACAAAGTATTTGACTAGATGGGCATAAGCTAGATTAGTTAAAGATTGCAGTGAAACTACAACTAAATGGTTCATCTTTGATGACATCATAACCAAATTTGGATGCCCAAAGATCCTTATGAGTGATCAAGTCACACACTTCATTAACAAAAATATTGAAGCCTTGACTCAGGAGTTCGAAGTTCACCATCAGAAGAGCACACCATACCACCCATAGGTGAATGGTACAATCAAATATTTCAATAAGATCTTGGAAACAATGTTGACAAAGATTTGCAGTGTTAACATAGATGATTGGGATTTGAGAATTCCAACATTGTTATGGGCTTATCGAACTACTTGCAAAAAGCTAACAACGCAGACTCCCTTTAAGTTAGTTTATGGCTTGGAAGTCGTGGTACGTATGGAATACTTAGTTCCTAGTTTAAGAATTGCATCATTTACAGGTATGAATGACATCGATGTTGATCAGAACATGCTCGCTCAGTTGATGGAACTAGAGGAAGATAGGTTCATTGTATGATTTCATCAGCAGGTTCAAAAAGAATGAGAAAAGGCTTACCATGACATACATATCAAGAAGAAAGAATTTAAACAAGAATATTTGGTACTTTTATGCGACAACAAGTTCATGAAACATCCAGGAAAGTTTAGGACACATTGTCTTGGGCCATTTGAGGTTACCTATGTTACTGACGATGGAGTTGCACAATTGAAGACTCTTAATGGTGAATGGAAGGATGGTTTAGTAAATGGGAGCCGATTGAAGTTGTATTATGAAAACCAGTTGCCTCGCAACTCTCAGTAAAAGCAAAGGAAGAAGGGTCTAGGTACCAAGTGCAGTTGAAATTATGTATCAGACAGAGAAAAGATGGTCTACACAAGATAGGGAGGGACATAACAGAAAGCACATGTCACTACGTGCATTCTGCAGTCAAAGTAATACAGGAGGCTTAACCCTACAGTGACTCGAGACGAGTCACATGTGAGTGTTGGGGGCATGTTGGCCCTTGGTCGGGTATTAAGGAAGAAATCGACTATTAAAGAAGAAGAAAGACAAAGTATGAAGTGTGTGGAAGGCACACAAACCAAGGAGGGTTCGAAGTGGTTAAAGAAGCATAAAAGAAGGAATGAAGTGAGGGAAAGAAATTCATTGAAAGAGAATATCAAGGAAGACAAAGCAACAAAGAGGATAGGTCGTGGAAAATTCAACAAGCGAAATAAGACACTAATGGGTGCTTTGGAGCACCTCGCGAAGAAGGAAGAATAGGTCGGCAAAGTCCTTAAAATACGGATTATGTGGACCTAGGGTTTTGGCACCTAGGGTTTTGGCACCTAGACTTCGGTCTAGGATTTCTAAGAGTCATGGAATGATAAATAGAGGTCTAGAAGAGTTATAGGGGATAGTAATGTTGGGAGTTAGAAGTGTTAAGTCTTAGAATATTCTTGTATTGTGGATCTTCAGCAGGGTGCGAATATCTATTTTGTAGTTGGGTGCGCAGGGAGAGAAAATAAAGAGAAAGAGAGAGAAGGATATGCAGTTGAGTGTACAGATATAACTGTATATTTCCATAAATTTGATCAATAAACACAGTTCTGTGGACGTATCCCTAGGGAGAGGGTGAACCATGTAAATCTTGTTTTTCTTTGTGGTTGATGCCATGTTATTTGCTATCTGTTATATTGTTATTGCATTATTGTTTTCCCTACTAAATATAAGAGATAGAACTAACTTTGCAGAGTTAAGCATAATAATGTTAAGAATCTCTAGGTTATCTTGCATTGTTATTCTGGAATCATCTTGCACTTCCCCTAGTTGTAGACACATGTGTCCTGTAACCGCCCCTATTTCTACTTCGGGTGAGACTTCATATTCTTTGTAGGTGTTTCCGAAAGGGCCAGTAGTTAGGGTTTGTTGGTGTGTTGTTAGAGTTGAACCCTGGGTCTTCCCATGTGCCAACAGATCCTTTCAACTAAAGCATAGTTTCATTCTTCTAATCTCTCTCTGAGTTTCTTCATCCAACCTGTCTTTCACAGTCCATGTCTATTGGTGAAACTTTTTCTCCTGCCCCTTCTGAGGAATGAAGGTATTTATTGGGTCCTTTCTAACCATTGTGTCTACCATATCCAATTTTTTCTTGATGGAATCCTGTAATGTGGGTGGCCTAAAATATTTAACCCAACCCTTCAAGGGTTTAGTTAGCCCCTCTATAAAGAACATCACTAACCTTTGTTTTGATATATTAGTTACCTTGATATCCAACCTCTGAAACTATGTGATAAATGCCTCTGGTGTACCTATCTCTCTCAACTGGGCCAACTCCCTGAAATGAATTTCAATATCCTTCCTTTCAAACTTTTCTATAACCCTCTAGGTGAATTCTACATATGATGTAACATTAGCATGTCCAAGGGTGACCAACCCATTATGCCACCATTCATGAGCCTCCCCATCCAAATGTAAGGTGTAAATATTGATTGTCTCTACCTCAGTAATTGGGTTGAGCTGGAGGTAAGTGTCCATCTTTTGCACCCAAGTGCTAGATGAACTCTTATTTGATCCATTGAAAGAGGGAATAGTTAACCTTCCCACCCTGTGCATAATATCATATTTTTGTTGGTACTGCACTACTTTGGTTCATTCCCTTGTTTTGTTCCTATATTTAGCATTGTAATAGTCTTGGAAAGAAAATTCTTCCTGAAAACCTTCTGGTGTGGCTAGGTAATATTCATAACCCTTAATGGGATCAATATCCTGGTCCTATTGTTCTGTAACTTATGTCTCTTGATCCTTAAGAAATTGTGGTAATGATGGCCTTGGTATTTTACTGCTACTTGTTGGTGAGTCGCTCTATATTGGAATATGAGTGTTGTTATTCTCCCTATAGGACCCAATACTTTGTAGACTTCCCTCTGTATTATGCCCATTGTATCCTCCATGGATTTGAATGAGTTGTGTCAAGAGTTGTGTTGTTTGTTGTTGGCTAACAATCATCTGTAGTTTCCCTGCAACTATAGATTCCAACAATAGTTGGACTTTGTCTTCACCCTAGTTTCCAATGCTTCCTTCTGGTTCTGATTCTGATGGGATTTCTTCTAACTTCCTCTATGGATATTTTTTATAGGGTTATCCTCCACCCCCCTTCTTCCTCAACATTACAGGATGGAAGAAGCACCAGCTCTGATACCACTATAATATCCTTGACCAAAATTATTAATTCTTCCTTTGTGAAAATGA
>JZKD02S0737527.1:0-14953 GCA_000966675.3 Picea glauca
GATAACCTCTCGAGAGGCCAAATCTAGATTAGTTCAAACACTTTATTTTCCTGCAAATAAATTTACCTCATTAACCTACTATCAATAAATCTAATAAAACACTCGATCTACACTTCCCACGACACATTTAAGGCACTGGTCTCACTTTTAGATTTACACAAAGCCATTTGCTTCAAGCATTTTTCTTTCAGTCATTTACTTTGAAGCATTTATTGAATTATTTGCATTTATTGTTACCTCAAGTATCATTTTATGCAAGTACATATTATGTATCTTATGGTTGTTGATTGATCTACGCTTTAGAATAGATTTACTTCATATATTGGTTAATGCAATAAACTCCTAGAATACTAGTTGCTTAGATTCAGTTTAAGGCTTAGATTATTTTATTAGCAACTACCCCCCTTGGCTTCATTAGGAGTTGGCCTAGACGGAGGAGTTGAGGATTAGGTGACAACACCTTAACTCTAACTTGCCCCCAAGGACACACCGAGTGGATCGAAGATTTCTTCCACGTTACCCAGGTGTGTATAAAGGCGGCAACATTTTTAGCGTCGTTGCCAAGGATAAATCTTTCTATTCTTGGAATACGACCTTGTTTTCCTTTTTTGTTTTGTACTTAGTTTTTTATGCTTGTTGTTTATCAGAATTAGACTCGATCATATGGCGACTCCACTAAGTTCCACTTTAACTAAGTATTCTACAAGAAGGAATTCAGAAGGCTTAGTTGACTTCATTCTTGAACCTGAACATGTTTATAGAAGGAGGTTAGCCAAAGCCTCTTCTCGTAGAATCCTTGGTCATTTAGGATTCGAGTCCATTTCTGATATTCACTTGTTTTTTGTTAATAATAGTGTTAATTTGGAAATGGCAATTTATGATCCTTGTGATTTTTCAAATATTAATAATTACCCTCATCCAATTCTTGAAAAACCAATAGAAAAATTACCTAGTTTTCAAGGAAATAATGTTATTATTGCTGAAATGAATGTCAAGTCCTTTATGAGATGCATAAATAAATGGTGTGTTTCACATGACCATGAAGATGTAAAAATGAAGCGTTATTTTATCCTTAGAAGACGATGTTTTAGACTGGTACGAAGACATGCCAAACAACAAATTCAAGACCTTGAAAGATCTCCTAGATGCCGTCATTGAGAAATGGGGGGAGAAAAGAGATCATTGTCACTTGTTGGAAGCCCTCAACACAATAAGGAAGAATGAGAATGAAACTATGGATGAATTTAATAGGAAATTCAATGAATTAGTTTCAAGCTTGCATACAGACATCAAGCCTCCAGATAATGCTATCTTGATTTACTACATTGAGGCATTTGGTGGAGAAATGAGGTATCAACTAAGAGATAAGGAAGCCACCAACCTCAAAATAGCTCAAGAAACAGCTAACAAAATTGATAAGAATATGAAAGCATCGGGAAAGTCAAATATTCCAGGCTTCACAAGAGGTAGTTCTTCCAGACAGTCAAATTCTAAAGAAAATGTAGTAGTTCTTGATAATAAAGATCTATCTTATGACCCTTTAAAGGCCATAACAGAGATGGTTAAGAGAATGGAGGAAACTCATACTACTAAACCTAGTGCTTTGCAAAATAGATTGATAACTATGGAGAGGTCCCAGACCCAAAATAACAAATTCCAACCTAGGCCTAACAATGAAAGATGGCAAAAGAAAGGCCATCCTCAAGACCAAAGGCCACCTAATCAGTTGGAATCCAATAATGTGGTAAATGAAGAAATACCACCCTTTTGTAGAGCATGTGAAGACTTTCATGAAGAATCCACTTGCCCAGTCTTTTGTCAAATAAATGAACAAGGCCTTCCTCCAACAAATAATTTTGTGGGACAATCAAGAAACTCTAATCACATAAATAACTTTGGTGAAGCTCACCCCTTATCAATGGATTATTGGGTCCAAATGAAAGAAAGAAGTGAGCAAGCCAATGAGGTGGTTGAAGAGTATGACAATGTCACAAAGTTGTATGGACACAAGCCCACGAATGAGCATATTTTGGAAATGGCCAGACATAAAGGAATAGTCTACCAAAGAAAAGGGAAGGATGGTACAAACAAATCTCAAGTGAACTTTCCTAAGGTAATTAATCCTCCTCCAATTACTGATCTAACTGTTGATTTAGGTAATTGGATTTCAAATGCAAAAGTTTTGGTTCCAATGACAGATCTTTTGAAAATTCCTTCACAAAAGGAAAAACTCATCAAAGCAATAAATGTTCCAAATGATAAAGTTGTTGTAAAAAATCAAGAAAAAAAAGGAACATCATGAAGATCCTCCAGTTGTTTTGACTAGCAAAGATAGAACCAAAGAAGAAAATCCTCCCTTATTTGTATCCTTAGAAATAAATGATCAATGGTTGCATAATTGTATGTATGATTATGGAGCTTCGTCCAACATTATTACTGAGGGAATTATGCAAAGATTAGGTCTTAAAGTTACAAGACCTTATCACAATGTGTGTGCCATGGATTCCAGGGAAATTGAAACCCATGGGATTATCATAGATTTTCCAGTCAAGCTAGCTTTCCACCCAGATTTTTCTTTCAAAATGGATGTGCTTGTAATCGATGTTCCAGATGCTCAAGGTATGCTTCTTTCCAGAAAATGGGGAGCTCGCATGGGAGATTTCCTAAATATGGATTTGACTTTTAAAACTATCCCATGCCCTCCTCCATCAACTGATAATTTAAGGCTCTTTAGAGAAACATAAAGAAAGTATCACATTGAGGATCCTAAAGAGCCATTCAATGAGTTCTTATGCCAAATGTATGACATGGGTAATTTCTCAATATGTTCAGACTTCCTAGCACCAGCCGAAGAAAAATTTAAGGATGAAAAGAAAAGTAATAAAGCTTGGAAGATGAAATTTGATGGTTCACATGTCATGGTACGTCAGCATTAACGTCATATCGGACCTCAGACTATGGGAGTTTATGATATTAGGAAGTGATTAACGTCTCGATGTCGCGATACGCCAGCATTAACACATGGCTTTACATGTCATCTTGCCAACACAACATATGTCAGAGCCAATGATCACATGCCATGTGTTCACGTGAAATTTTTTGGATACACGGGACATACGTGAGAATCAAGTGACACGGGGCATATCTTTCTACCACGTCAATGAAAATAGGGACCAATGAGAGGTCTCCATGTATTTGAGGGACTAGACTAACTTTAGCAGTGCCACGTCATGTTGGATCACCAAAAAATGGGTTAATTTATAAACAAGTTATGTGTGTCGAGCGTCGAGCCAGTAAATCTTGGGCCCCACCTCTAAAGGGTTACACTGCGCATGAGATTATAGAGCTTGTTCACTTAACGTCAAACTAATTATGAAAGCCTGTACTATATAAAACCAAGTAAAATGAATCACCTGGTGAGTGTGGGATTAATCAGATAATAGATCAACGGTCATGATGGCATATCTCGTTTGATCCAACGATTGTTGTGCCACAATAATTGTGGGTTTAATTTGGGGCATCTAGTCAACAGAACGAGGAGGTTTCGCTTCAGTTCAAGAAATCCAGGGATCATCTGATCCAATTGACACATTTTAGAATTCCAAGATCATGATCCAATATCCATCTCTGTTATGATCCCTCTATATAAATATCAATTCAAAATTATTCTAAATGGGATTTTTCCCATGAAGAATAAAACTTTTAATAAAGTATATCATTCACAGAAAAGAAAGAGATTCCTAGATTTCATCTCTTGAGTTTATGTGTTTCTTGTTTCATGTGTCATTTGTTTTCATCAATCATTCTCTTACATTAATATATGTGTTATAAGTGTTGTAATTTTGTACAACCTCTACTGTAGCAACCATTCAAAGGAATCAATCTAAGTGCAAACTTCCTCTGTCTTATTGTAAGTAAAATATGATCCAAGTGGATATTGGTGGCCACCCACCTATTCCAACAAGCTCCTCTTGACAGCTTTTAGTTCAGCACGTTCTTATGTAATTCTTTGTAATTGCGGGTTCTACACTTTTGGGGTTGTCTGAATCCCTACACAGCTTTCCGATGGATATTGGTGGCTGCCCACTTAATCCAATTGGCTTATTTTGGAAATTTTCATGTCAGTGCATCTTTCTGTAGTTCGAGGGTTGTTTTGAGGCCTTAAACAGTGTTTTTTGGCTTGCCATAGTCAAATTGTAGACGGGGTCACAAACAGTTTGACAGCATAATGTGTAGTTCTCAAAAAGACCTTTCCAATGGGCTATCACGCACCTAAAGCAGAGGTCATATGAAAAATTTACGACCCCGGGAAGTTGAGGTACCAACTTACCCATCGGGCCCACATAACTTTTTGGTGTTTCACCTCCTAGAGCTAGGTTTTTGGATGTCTAGGGTTTTGGAATTCATGAGTAATGTTAAAAAGGCCTATTGAGCCTCATTGTAATCATTCTCCTCAGACAGATGCACGTAGCAACCACATCTCTTCTCAGATATAGCTACCACCATTTGAGCAAGTTGTTTTCAGCTCTGCAGTTTTATAGTTTCAACCTATTTTATTTATTCAATAGAAGTTATTATTCACTGGATATATGTTGTTGTTCTATGTATCTTTGTGTTATTGTATTCAATATGTTATTCATTTTGTTTCACTCATAAATCATGATCAATGCTATCAGAGCGGTCTGCTCTTCATTTTTTTTTTCGTGTAGTTCCCCAACAAGATCTAGGTACAAGAAGTTGGGACTCGAACCAGTCAAGCCATTGCAAGATCAGTCGCGCCGAGCCTGACAAAAATCCATGGGGGACGAGAAGAAATATGATGGAGTAGGAAATCCTTTTAAAATGTTTCTTGAGGAAGCCGTTGCGCGACAAATGAACGAAATGATGGACAACTTTACACAGATCCTTCGGCGGCTTCCCACAAGAGACACATCTTCATCAAGTGACCATGCAACCCCCTTCAAGGTACAAGTAAATTTTGATATTCCATTATCTGAGGACTGGTAGATGCGGATGTTACTTTTGCACTCCACAAGGAAAAGATTACTTTTTCACTCCTCAAGGTCGTCCCTCATGTTAAGGATTGGTGGGATACTTACTCTGAACAAAGGGCCATAGAGGAATTTGCAATATTTGTGGTTTCCCCTACATGGGATTCCTTTAGGGATGCCATTAAAGAACAGTGCAACCCTATTGGAAGCTACGAGGACCAATACACAAGATGGACCACGCTGCGTCAGGAAAGGGACCAGACAGTACCATATTTCACCAATATTTTCCATACCCTGCACACCAAATTGGGTATCAAAGACTCTGAATGACATATGGTGCTCAAATATCATGGTTTTCTGCATAGATACATTCACACATAAATGGATTTTTTGGACATCGCATCATTAAGTGCGGCTTATAGACATGCTATCAAGATTGAGCAGAAATTTAAGTAGAAGAGGCGAGAGTTTGGAAATTCAAACTCCTCACAGCCGAAGTAGGGCAAAGGTAACCCCAACCCACAAAACAAGGGACAGAGCAAAGATGGCCACTCTCAAGGAAACCAGTCCAAGCCGCAACACAAGAAGAGTAATGAGAATTTGAAGAAGGACATGGGAAAATGGTGTGAATATCATAAAATACCTTGGCACAACATCGAAGAATGTCGCTCCAAGCAGTCACTGGTGGCTGAGCTAAAATATTCTGAGTCGAAGGTAGATTTTGAATCTGAATCAAATCCAGAAGGATGGAGGTGGATTATCGATGTCGAACCCAGCGCCATTGTCACTACCACCAAAGTCCATCCAAGTGAACCGGAAGAACTAGAGGAAGGGGAACACCTCTTTCACTCACAGATGTGGGTAAAGGAGGCTCCGTTTCATTTCATTGTCGATAGCAGCAATCAGAAGAACTTGATATCAGTAGAGGTCGTCAAGCGAATGGACCTTCCAATGACACCGCACCCACAACCCTACACCATCGGCTAGCTTTGCCAAGGAAGAGATCTTTGCGTTAGACAACAGTTTCATCTGCCCTACAACATCAAGCCCTTCAAAGACGAGGTATTGTGTGATATTGGTTCCCTTGAAGTTTGTGATGTTCTTTTAGGACAACCACATTTGTAGAAGTGACATGTTGTGTATGAGTCTAGACCAAGTAGTGTTATTATTACTTTGGTTAGACAATTGTACATGATACCAAAGGTAGTTTCTCTTACCGCTATTTCTTTAATCTCTGCTAAGAAATGCATTAAGGTCATTTCACAGATCGAGAAGTTCGTCATCTTTGTGATATGTGCTCACAGTCAGTAGAAGGTCGTTACCACATTTGTGGCCTCTACGCAAAGCCTCTCTTTGCAACAGAAGCAAGTGGACGGGATCATGGAATAATACAGAGACATCTTCTCCTCACCCGCCGGGGTACCAATGCACTGTCAAGCCAAGCATCCAATTGATCTAACCCCCAGTGCACCTTTGCCTAATGGACCAGTCTATCATCTCTCGCTGGTGGAAAATGACAAAATCAAGGGTCATATCCAAGAGCTGCATCAAAAGGGGCACATCAGACCCAACTCCTCCCTCTGTGGAAGCCTGATTGTACTGGTGCAGAAGAAAGACGGGACCTGGCGGCTCTGCACCAATTACAGAGCATTAAACAAAATAACAGTCGAGAACCAATATCCAATTCCTCGAATTGATGACCTTTTTGACCAACTCAAATGGGCAAAGTTCTTCATCAAGATTGACCAAAAGTCTAGTTACCACCAGGTTCTCATCGAATTGACTGATGTATGGAAGACAACTTTCAAATCTAAAGAAGGTCGCTTTGAATGGTTGGTCATACCCTTTGGCTTAACAAATGCACCAGCCACTTTCATGAGGTTGATGGATGATGTATTGAGACCCTTCACCAACTCTTTTGTGGTGGTATATCTAGATGACATCATCATCTTTAGCAGAACTTGGGAGGAGCACATGCAACATATTCACCAGGTTTTGAGCACTCTGCGGTAGCACAAGCTATATGCCAACTTGGAAAAATGATCCTTTGGCATGAACATGTTCCAATACTTGGTCTACATTGTTTATGAGCATGGGGTACATGTGGATCCAACTAAGATCCAATTAATATGTGATTAGAAAGCCCCGACCACACTAACAGAGCTTCGAAGCTTCTTGGGACTTGCCAACTTCTATCGATGGTTCATGTTGGTATTCTCCCATATTGCATGGGCCCTAAGCCAAGTGACCAAGGGCGATGGCAAGGAAAATTTTGCATGGGGGGAGGCACAACAACAAGCATTTGATGATCTGAATCATCGCTTGTGATCAGCTCCATTACTCTCCTTACCCGATCTGTAACAATCGTTCGAGATTGAGACTGATGCATCTGACTATGTTGTAGGCGCAGTTCTCACTTAGCATGGACATCCATTAGCATACCATAGTGAGACACTCTCAGATAACGTCTGGAAGTACCCCACCTATGACAAGGAAATGTATTACATTGTGCAAGCCTTTCGTCAATGGAAACACTACACTCTGAGAAAGGAGACAATCATCCACACCAGTCACAAACCTCTGCAATTCATGCAAACACAAGGGAAGTTGCAGAACAACCACCATCAAAAGTGGTCCACATACCTGCAATTGTTCCATCTCAACATCAAGTATAAGACAAGGAGCAAAAATTGTGTCATTAACTGCCTTGGTCGATATCTTGTGGCTACACTCACCACTATGCTCCATTCCTATCTGCATGAGGTAGCAGGGTGGCCCAAACTTTATCAATGAGATCCTGACTTTGCCACCACCTATAATCTCTTGGGTACATGCGTGAATTTCACCAATTTTCACATTTAGGATGGATTGTTATGCCATCTAGGCCATCTCTGTGTTCCTGCAAGTGAGTGTGCAAAGATGATTTGGGAGGCTCACTACAGTCGGATGGTAGGACATTTTAGCATGGAGAAAATTGTGTTCATTCTACAGAAACATCATTATTGGCCAAATCTTCAACAAGATGTCAGCAAGTATATCAAATATTGCATTGTTTGTGCCATTGCCAAGCCAACAATCAAGAGGCTTATACACCCCTCTTCCTACTCCTGAGAGGCCTTGGGAATCCATCTTGATGGATTACATGTATGGCCTTCCATCCACCAAGCAAGGCAATGATTGTGTATTTGTGGTGGTTGATTGGTTTTTGAAGATGGTCATTCTCACCGTCGGCAAGAAGAGCATCACAACAACAGATACTGCCAAAATCTTCTTCGAACGAGTGTGGGCCCATTTTGGGATACCACAGACCATCATCTCCAATCAGGATAATAGGTTCCTCAACACATTTTGGTCGAGTCTCTTGTCACTATTGGACACCAATCTCACTAAATCCATTGCCTTCCACCCTCAAATCGATGGCCAAACAGAGGTCATCAATCGGATGATTGTGCACATCATGCGCATGTATAACTTTAAGAATCTGCATACATAGGATGAGAGTCTTCCATATGTTCAACATAGCTCCACCAGCCATAGCCCCTTTCAGGTGGGGTTGGGTCCCATTGATGTTGCACTACCTCTTGCAACCACACAGACAGATTCTTCCCATGTTCAGTCTGAGGCTGACAAAGCCACCAAATTCATTGAGTGGATTCAACACATCTACCAACAAGTCCATGANTGCATAATTGTATGTATGATTATGGAGCTTCATCCAACATTATTACTGAGGGAATTATGCAAATATTAGGTCTTAAAGTTACAAGACCTTATCACAATGTGTGTGCCATGGATTCCAGGGAAATTGAAACCCATGGGATTATCATAGATTTTCCAGTCAAGCTAGCATTCCACCCAGATTTTTCTTTCAAAATGGATGTGCTTGTAATCGATGTTCCAGATGCTCAGGGTATGTTTCTTTCTAGAAAATGGGGAGCTCACATGGGAGATTGCCTAAATATGGATTCGATTTTTAAAACTATCCCATACCCTCCTCCATCAACTGATAATTTAAGGCTCTTTAGAGAAACATAAAGAAAGTATCACATTGAGGATCCTAAAGATCCATTCAATGAGTTCTTATGCCAAATGTCTGACATGGGTAATTTCTCAATATGTTCAGACTTCCTAGCACCAGCCGAAGAAAAATTTAAGGATGAAAAGAAAAGTAATAAAGCTTGGAAGATGAACTTTGATGGTGCACATGTCATGGTACGTCAGCATTAACATCATATCGAACCTCAGACTGTGGGAGTTTATGATATTAGGAAGTTCTTAACGTCTCGATGTCACGATACGCCAACATTAACACATGGCTTTCCACGTCATCTTGCCAACACAACATATGTCAGAGCCAATGATCACATGCCACGTGTTCACGTGAAATTTTTTGGATACACAGGAAATACATGAGAATCAAGTGACACGGGGCATATCTTTCTGCCACGTCAATGATAATAGGGACCAATGAGAGGTCTCCATGTATTTGAGGGACTAGACTGACTTCAGCAGTGCCACGTCATATTGGATCACCAGAAAATGGGTTATTTTATAAACAAGTTATTTTTGTCGAGCATCGAGCCAGTAAATATTGGGCCCCACCTCTAAAGGGTTACACTGCGCCTGAGATTCTAGAGCTTGTTCACTTAACTTCAACTAATTATGAAAGCTTGTACTATATAAAACCAAGTAAAATGAATCACCTGGTGAGTGTGGGATTAATCAGATAATAAATCAATGGTCACGATGGCATATCTCGTTTGATCCAACGATTGTTGTGCCACAATAATCATGGGTTTAATTTGGGGCATCTAGTCAACAGAACGAGGAGGTTTCGCTTCAGTTCAAGAAATCCAGGGATCATCTGATCCAATTGACACATTTTAGAATTCCAAGATCATGATCCAATATCCATCTCTGTTATGATCCCTCTATATAAATATCAATTCAAAATTATTCTAAATGGGATTTTTCCCATGAAGAATAAAACTTTTAATAAAGTATATCATTCACAGAAAAGAAAGAGATTCCTAGATTTCATCTCTTGAGTTTATGTGTTTCTTGTTTCATGTGTCATTTGTTTTCATCAATCATTCTCTTACATTAATATATGTGTTATAAGTGTTGTAATTTTGTACAACCTCTACTGTAGCAACCATTCAAAGGAATCAATCTAAGTGCAAACTTCCTCTGTCTTATTGTAAGTAAAATATGATCCAAGTGGATATTGGTGGCCACCCACCTATTCCAACAAGCTCCTCTTGACAGCTTTTAGTTCAGCACGTTCTTATGTAATTCTTTGTAATTGCGGGTTCTACACTTTTGGGGTTGTCTGAATCCCTACACAGCTTTCCGATGGATATTGGTGGCTGCCCACTTAATCCAATTGGCTTATTTTGGAAATTTTCATGTCAGTGCATCTTTCTGTAGTTCGAGGGTTGTTTTGAGGCCTTAAACAGTGTTTTTTGGCTTGCCATAGTCAAATTGTAGACGGGGTCACAAACAGTTTGACAGCATAATGTGTAGTTCTCAAAAAGACCTTTCCAATGGGCTATCACGCACCTAAAGCAGAGGTCATATGAAAAATTTACGACCCCGGGAAGTTGAGGTACCAACTTACCCATCGGGCCCACATAACTTTTTGGTGTTTCACCTCCTAGAGCTAGGTTTTTGGATGTCTAGGGTTTTGGAATTCATGAGTAATGTTAAAAAGGCCTATTGAGCCTCATTGTAATCATTCTCCTCAGACAGATGCACGTAGCAACCACATCTCTTCTCAGATATAGCTACCACCATTTGAGCAAGTTGTTTTCAGCTCTGCAGTTTTATAGTTTCAACCTATTTTATTTATTCAATAGAAGTTATTATTCACTGGATATATGTTGTTGTTCTATGTATCTTTGTGTTATTGTATTCAATATGTTATTCATTTTGTTTCACTCATAAATCATGATCAATGCTATCAGAGCGGTCTGCTCTTCATTTTTTTTTTCGTGTAGTTCCCCAACAAGATCTAGGTACAAGAAGTTGGGACTCGAACCAGTCAAGCCATTGCAAGATCAGTCGCGCCGAGCCTGACAAAAATCCATGGGGGACGAGAAGAAATATGATGGAGTAGGAAATCCTTTTAAAATGTTTCTTGAGGAAGCCGTTGCGCGACAAATGAACGAAATGATGGACAACTTTACACAGATCCTTCGGCGGCTTCCCACAAGAGACACATCTTCATCAAGTGACCATGCAACCCCCTTCAAGGTACAAGTAAATTTTGATATTCCATTATCTGAGGACTGGTAGATGCGGATGTTACTTTTGCACTCCACAAGGAAAAGATTACTTTTTCACTCCTCAAGGTCGTCCCTCATGTTAAGGATTGGTGGGATACTTACTCTGAACAAAGGGCCATAGAGGAATTTGCAATATTTGTGGTTTCCCCTACATGGGATTCCTTTAGGGATGCCATTAAAGAACAGTGCAACCCTATTGGAAGCTACGAGGACCAATACACAAGATGGACCACGCTGCGTCAGGAAAGGGACCAGACAGTACCATATTTCACCAATATTTTCCATACCCTGCACACCAAATTGGGTATCAAAGACTCTGAATGACATATGGTGCTCAAATATCATGGTTTTCTGCATAGATACATTCACACATAAATGGATTTTTTGGACATCGCATCATTAAGTGCGGCTTATAGACATGCTATCAAGATTGAGCAGAAATTTAAGTAGAAGAGGCGAGAGTTTGGAAATTCAAACTCCTCACAGCCGAAGTAGGGCAAAGGTAACCCCAACCCACAAAACAAGGGACAGAGCAAAGATGGCCACTCTCAAGGAAACCAGTCCAAGCCGCAACACAAGAAGAGTAATGAGAATTTGAAGAAGGACATGGGAAAATGGTGTGAATATCATAAAATACCTTGGCACAACATCGAAGAATGTCGCTCCAAGCAGTCACTGGTGGCTGAGCTAAAATATTCTGAGTCGAAGGTAGATTTTGAATCTGAATCAAATCCAGAAGGATGGAGGTGGATTATCGATGTCGAACCCAGCGCCATTGTCACTACCACCAAAGTCCATCCAAGTGAACCGGAAGAACTAGAGGAAGGGGAACACCTCTTTCACTCACAGATGTGGGTAAAGGAGGCTCCGTTTCATTTCATTGTCGATAGCAGCAATCAGAAGAACTTGATATCAGTAGAGGTCGTCAAGCGAATGGACCTTCCAATGACACCGCACCCACAACCCTACACCATCGGCTAGCTTTGCCAAGGAAGAGATCTTTGCGTTAGACAACAGTTTCATCTGCCCTACAACATCAAGCCCTTCAAAGACGAGGTATTGTGTGATATTGGTTCCCTTGAAGTTTGTGATGTTCTTTTAGGACAACCACATTTGTAGAAGTGACATGTTGTGTATGAGTCTAGACCAAGTAGTGTTATTATTACTTTGGTTAGACAATTGTACATGATACCAAAGGTAGTTTCTCTTACCGCTATTTCTTTAATCTCTGCTAAGAAATGCATTAAGGTCATTTCACAGATCGAGAAGTTCGTCATCTTTGTGATATGTGCTCACAGTCAGTAGAAGGTCGTTACCACATTTGTGGCCTCTACGCAAAGCCTCTCTTTGCAACAGAAGCAAGTGGACGGGATCATGGAATAATACAGAGACATCTTCTCCTCACCCGCCGGGGTACCAATGCACTGTCAAGCCAAGCATCCAATTGATCTAACCCCCAGTGCACCTTTGCCTAATGGACCAGTCTATCATCTCTCGCTGGTGGAAAATGACAAAATCAAGGGTCATATCCAAGAGCTGCATCAAAAGGGGCACATCAGACCCAACTCCTCCCTCTGTGGAAGCCTGATTGTACTGGTGCAGAAGAAAGACGGGACCTGGCGGCTCTGCACCAATTACAGAGCATTAAACAAAATAACAGTCGAGAACCAATATCCAATTCCTCGAATTGATGACCTTTTTGACCAACTCAAATGGGCAAAGTTCTTCATCAAGATTGACCAAAAGTCTAGTTACCACCAGGTTCTCATCGAATTGACTGATGTATGGAAGACAACTTTCAAATCTAAAGAAGGTCGCTTTGAATGGTTGGTCATACCCTTTGGCTTAACAAATGCACCAGCCACTTTCATGAGGTTGATGGATGATGTATTGAGACCCTTCACCAACTCTTTTGTGGTGGTATATCTAGATGACATCATCATCTTTAGCAGAACTTGGGAGGAGCACATGCAACATATTCACCAGGTTTTGAGCACTCTGCGGTAGCACAAGCTATATGCCAACTTGGAAAAATGATCCTTTGGCATGAACATGTTCCAATACTTGGTCTACATTGTTTATGAGCATGGGGTACATGTGGATCCAACTAAGATCCAATTAATATGTGATTAGAAAGCCCCGACCACACTAACAGAGCTTCGAAGCTTCTTGGGACTTGCCAACTTCTATCGATGGTTCATGTTGGTATTCTCCCATATTGCATGGGCCCTAAGCCAAGTGACCAAGGGCGATGGCAAGGAAAATTTTGCATGGGGGGAGGCACAACAACAAGCATTTGATGATCTGAATCATCGCTTGTGATCAGCTCCATTACTCTCCTTACCCGATCTGTAACAATCGTTCGAGATTGAGACTGATGCATCTGACTATGTTGTAGGCGCAGTTCTCACTTAGCATGGACATCCATTAGCATACCATAGTGAGACACTCTCAGATAACGTCTGGAAGTACCCCACCTATGACAAGGAAATGTATTACATTGTGCAAGCCTTTCGTCAATGGAAACACTACACTCTGAGAAAGGAGACAATCATCCACACCAGTCACAAACCTCTGCAATTCATGCAAACACAAGGGAAGTTGCAGAACAACCACCATCAAAAGTGGTCCACATACCTGCAATTGTTCCATCTCAACATCAAGTATAAGACAAGGAGCAAAAATTGTGTCATTAACTGCCTTGGTCGATATCTTGTGGCTACACTCACCACTATGCTCCATTCCTATCTGCATGAGGTAGCAGGGTGGCCCAAACTTTATCAATGAGATCCTGACTTTGCCACCACCTATAATCTCTTGGGTACATGCGTGAATTTCACCAATTTTCACATTTAGGATGGATTGTTATGCCATCTAGGCCATCTCTGTGTTCCTGCAAGTGAGTGTGCAAAGATGATTTGGGAGGCTCACTACAGTCGGATGGTAGGACATTTTAGCATGGAGAAAATTGTGTTCATTCTACAGAAACATCATTATTGGCCAAATCTTCAACAAGATGTCAGCAAGTATATCAAATATTGCATTGTTTGTGCCATTGCCAAGCCAACAATCAAGAGGCTTATACACCCCTCTTCCTACTCCTGAGAGGCCTTGGGAATCCATCTTGATGGATTACATGTATGGCCTTCCATCCACCAAGCAAGGCAATGATTGTGTATTTGTGGTGGTTGATTGGTTTTTGAAGATGGTCATTCTCACCGTCGGCAAGAAGAGCATCACAACAACAGATACTGCCAAAATCTTCTTCGAACGAGTGTGGGCCCATTTTGGGATACCACAGACCATCATCTCCAATCAGGATAATAGGTTCCTCAACACATTTTGGTCGAGTCTCTTGTCACTATTGGACACCAATCTCACTAAATCCATTGCCTTCCACCCTCAAATCGATGGCCAAACAGAGGTCATCAATCGGATGATTGTGCACATCATGCGCATGTATAACTTTAAGAATCTGCATACATAGGATGAGAGTCTTCCATATGTTCAACATAGCTCCACCAGCCATAGCCCCTTTCAGGTGGGGTTGGGTCCCATTGATGTTGCACTACCTCTTGCAACCACACAGACAGATTCTTCCCATGTTCAGTCTGAGGCTGACAAAGCCACCAAATTCATTGAGTGGATTCAACACATCTACCAACAAGTCCATGA
>JZKD02S0737593.1:0-14953 GCA_000966675.3 Picea glauca
AAACTGCTAAAAATAGTAAATTACCAAAATTGTCAGAAAATTGTTTTGAGCCAGTTGGAAAAGGTGGGTGGCAACTGATATCCACCTGGATCAATCCTCCCTCATTAGGAAGAAATGGTCTCCATTGTGTTGAGTGCCCAGGGGAGAGGAAAAAGCGTTTGCTGAATCTGAATCTTGGTGAGCTGCTTGCCTTGCTGGAGGCGTTGTGCTGCTTAGTTTGTGGAAGTCTATCACGAACCCGTTGAGGCTGAGGTTGTTCAACAAGTCGAGCTACATGAGAGGACAATGTGCATAAGGAATCTTTTCACTTTGGTACAACCTTGTCGACCTACTTCTGTTGGATAGAAGGTGCCTAGGGCGAGGCTGTAGTGGTTACAGTGTCATTTTGTTCCCCTTTGAACAGATTGTGAAGAAGCTGAATTTTGTAGTATGAGATACTACCTTGCGACACTTTTTAGGTGGAATAATAGTTGGAACTACCTTTGGTATTCTATAGAGATGACCCCCCAAAGTAACAATGACACTATGGGGTCGAGACTCATAAACAACATGGAGTCTCCACATATGTGGTTGGCCCAAGAGAACATCACATACATCCAGTGGGGAAACATCACATAATACCTCATCTTTGAAGGGTTGGATGCTGTATGACAATCGATACCGTTAGCTGACACGGAGATGTCGTCCTTGGCGAATCCACCGAATGTTGTATGGTTTTCAGTGTGGTGTTGTCGACAATCCCAACTCTTTGACGACCTCTGCTGAGATGAGGCTCTTCTAGCTTCCACTATCAACAATAAAATGCGGCGGGGTCGCCTTCACCCACATCTGTGAATGAAAAATGCGCTCCCACTCTTCAGGATCTGTTGGCTCTTCTGGTTGAATTGCTGCGGTCACGACGATATCAATGGTGTCTGCGTCAATGATATGTCCTTTACCAGTATTTTCAGAATCAGATTCTGAATCAGGGTTTGGCTCCTTATCTTTGATCTCGGCTACTAATGACTGATTTGAGCAACATTCATCAGTGTTTTTCCAGGGGATTTTGTGGAAATCGCACCATTTTTTGGTGTCCTTCTTTGCCTTCTCGTGACCCTTCTTTTCGTGTGGCTTGGACTAGTTTTCATGAGACTGTTTGTTAGGGTTGTCTTTGTCACACTTTGGTTGCTGTGGATTTGCAGACCCGAACTCCAGTTTGTTCTAGTGCTTAAATTTTTGGTCGATTTTAACAACATATCGATAGGCAACACCGAGTGATGAGATGTCCAACAAATCCATTTCANCTCTTGCCGCAGTGTGGTCCATCTCATGTACTGGTCCTCATAGTTGCCAACAGGGTAATACTGTTCCTTTACCGCATCCACAAAAAAATCCCAAGTGGGCTCGACCCCATATATTATAGAGTCCTCTATGGAACTCTGCTCCCATTATGTTTCCCACCATTGTTTGACATAGGGGAGAGCCTTAAGGAGCGCGAAGATGATCTTTTCTTTGTCGGAAAAATTGTGAACATAGAAATAACCTTCTAACAGATTTAACCATTTATCTAGGGCATCCACATCTATCTGACCTTCAAATATAGGAATATCAAAATTGACCTATACCTTAAAAGGGGAGGTGCCTCCAAAGTGTCCGATTGATGAAGACACGCTTGATGCTATTGGGAGGCATTGAAGGATGTGGGATAAATTCTCCATCATTTCGTCCCTCTGTCACGTGAGAGGTTGCTCAAGCAACAGACTTATAGGATATTCTGCTCCGTCGTTTTTCTTTTCTTTCGCCATGGAGGGTTTCTTGGGCGTGCGAGAGTGATTTTTTCAAGAGAGACAATCTTGAGACCCAACTTTCTATACTCGGACCTCATCGGGGACATGCATTGAAAAATGATCAAGAGTAGCCTGCTCTCATACCACTGATCCGGATTATTTTCGGCACGAAATGAGAGCGGAGATATAATAAAGAAATGCACAGAGATATCGTGGATATCCAATAATATAATAGAAATGTATGAGATATGCAACCATAAATATATATATACAGTAATACATGATTTCTATTAATGAAATAAATGTACAGAGACTGTAAAAATACAAAGTGAAAGACTCGCTAGAATGATGGCAACTTATCTCTTAAAAGAGATGTGATGGCTATTCGCATTCGCAAGAAGATGATTATAGTGAGGATCTGAAGGCCTTTTTACAATAAACAAGAATTCCAAAAACCCTAGACATAAAAAAACCTAACCCTAGGAGATGAAGTGCCAAAATTCATGTGGGCCCCGTTTGGGTAAGTTAGTTAGTACATCAACTTCCTGGGGTCGTAACGTTTGCATACGATCTCCATTTTAGGTGCATGATAGCCCATTGGAAAGGTATCATCGAGGAGATTCATTGTAGGTGCAATATGGAAGGAACTTAAATATTGAAAACATGTTTTCCCAAAAAACATCGTTTCAGGCCTCTAAACGACTTCAGAAGTGAAAACTGCTAAAAATAGTAAATTACCAAAATTGTCAGAAAACTGTTTTGATCCATTTGGAAAAGGTGGGTTGACACCGATATCCACCTGGATCAATCCTCCCTGCTTAGGAAGCAATGGTCTCTATTGCGTTGAGTGCTCGGGGGAGAGGAAAAAGCGTTTGCTGAATCCGAATCTTGGTGAGCTGCTTGCCTTGCTGGAGACGTCGCACTGCTCAGTTTGTGGAACTCTGTCATGAACCTGTTGAGGTTGAGGCTGTTAAACAAGTCGAGCTACATGAGAGGACAATGTGCATAAGGAATATTTTTTCTTTGCTGCAACCTGGTCGACCTACTTCTGTGGGATAGAAGGTGCCTAGGGTGAGGCTATAGTGTTTGCAGTGTCCTTCTATTCCCCTTTTGAACAGATTGTGAAGAAGATGAATTTTGTAGTATGAGATACTAACTTGTGACACTTTTTAGTTGCAACAATAATTGGAAATACCTCTGGTATTCTGTAGAGATGAGCCCCCAAAGTAACAATGAAACTACGTGGTCGAGACTCATAAAGAGCATGGTGTCTCCACATATATGGTTGGCTCAAGAGAACATCACAAACATCCAGTGGGGAAACATCACATAATACCTCATCCTTGAAGGGTTGGATGCCGTATGACAATCAACATTGTTGGCTGACATAGAGATCTCATCCTTGGCGAAGCCACCCGATGTTGTATGGATGCAGGTGTGGTGTTGTCGACAATCCCAACTGTTTGACGACCTTTGCTGAGATGAGGTTCTTCTGGCTTCCACTATCAATAATAAATGCAACGAGGTCCCCTTCACCCACATTTGTGAATGAAAAAGGTGCTCCTCCTCTTCAGGATCTGTTGGTTCTTTTGGTTGAATTATTGCGGTCGCGACAATAGTTGTGGGGTATGCGTCAATGATCTGTCCTTTACCAGTATTTTCAGAATTAAATTCTGAATCAGGTTTTGGCTCCTTGTCTTTAATCTCGATCACCATTAATGTTTTCAGTGACATTCATCGGTGTTGTGCCAGGGGATTTTGTGGAAATCGCACCATTTTTTGATGTCCTTCTTTGTCTTCCTGTGACCCCTCTTTTCCTGTATCTTGGATTGGTTTTTGGGATACTATTTGTTAGGGTTGTCTTTGTTATACTTTAGTTGTTGTGGATTTGCAGACCCAAACTCCCGTTTGTTTTGGTGCTTAAACTTCTGCTCGATTTTAACAACATATCGATAGGCAACACTGAGTGATGAGATGTCCAGAAAATCCATTTCAGTTTGGATGTATCTTTGTAGAGCCCCACGGTATTTTAGGACCAAATGTTGTTCAGAGTCTTTGATACCCATCTTGGTGCGCAAGGTATGAAGGTATTGGTGAACTATGAAACTGCTTGGCCCCTCTATTGCCGCAGTGTGGTCCATCTCATGTACTGGTCCTCATAGTTGCCAACAGGGTAATACTGTTCCTTTACCGCATCCACAAACAAATCCCAAGTGGGCTTGACCCCATATATTCCAGACTCCTCTGTGGAACTCTGCTCCCATTAAATTTCCCACCAATGTTTGACATGGGGGAGAGCCTTGAGGAGTGCGAAGATGATCTTTTCTCTGTCGGGAAAATTGTGAACAAAGAAATAACCTTCTAACAGATTTAAGCATTTATCTAGGCCATCCGCATCTATCTAATCTTCAAATATAAGGATATCAAAATTGACATGTACCTTAAAAGGTGAGGTGTCTCCAAAGTGGTTACTTGATGAAGATTCACTTGATGCTATCGGAAGGCGTTGAAGGATGTGGGAAAAATTCTCCATCATTTCGTCCCTCTGTCGCATGAGAACTTGCTCAAGCAACAAACTTATATGATCGTCTGAAGGAATGCCTGTCCCTGATTGTTGAACATGGACCATTCACCTAACTAGGCCATTCCTACGACACTAAACATAGTGCAACCTAGATAGAACGAGTCTTCCCTAGGGAATGACTATCTGGACCATTTCTTAATGAAAATGATTGTCTTGCACCAACCTCCAAAACAGACCATTCTTCGAAACCACTCACAACTGTGAACTTCAAAAGAATGACTTCCCTATGAGGCCGACCATTCTACTTGAGCACTGCTTAGAGTGAATGCCAAGAAGAATGACTATCCTAGACCATTCCCCCACACTGGCCACAAGGGGAATCACTATATATGGTACATCAACAATCTATCGAATCATTTTCATTACGAAAATAACTTTCTTATTTGGACCATTTTCCGAACTAGAAAATTCTTGTCCGTCAGAAATCTCAAGCCAATTTCCTAACTGGAAAGGAACTGCCCATCCTGGACCATTTTTCAAACTGAAAAATGTCTGTCCATAAATCAATAACACATCAATGCTCCCTCCCAACCTGGGAGTAATCTCTTCCTTTTTCAATAAGGAAATCATCTCCACGGGCCCCAAATTGTAAACTTTTCATCTTGGACAAATCTTTGACCAAAATATCTACTATCTGCTCATCTATGGGGATATATTGGAGACCCACTTCTCTTTTCTGGACTTCATCATGAAGAATGTAATGCTTTATCTCAATGTACTTTGGTCTATTATGGAACACTGGTTTTCTCTGAAGGCTTCATGTAGCTCTGATCATTACAATATATATCATGGTCAAATTCAACACTTCTGTTTCCTACTAGCTCATGACATCGTGGTAAGGCTCAAACTTAAACATATCCAAGTAACACTTCTTCTGTCATCATGAGAGTTTTCCATGGATTAGCAATCCATCATCCCAGATTTCTGAGTAACTATTCTGATACACTGTCTCTGTCATAGAAAGTTTTCACCACGCTTCTGCTGTATATGAGATACTCTACATCAAGTTGTTTGAATTCATACAAGGTCTTCTTATATCTGCATACATGGGTCTCTTTCTGGTATACCTCAAAAACTTGAGATTGCTTTACATAAGCTTCTTCATGAAATGATATTATTGGGAAGAACAGTCTTTTACAACCAACTAATGTAAACTTCAATACATGGATACTGCAAGAGATATAATAGCTCAGATATAGGTATATCTAGTTTACGGGAACAAGTTGTTATCATAGTCTTCTCCTCCTTCTGGAAGAACCTCTAGTTCTGAATCTCGCAATGCCTCCATTCATAATCCTTTTTCATGATTTCTTACATACACTATTCTTCATCATATCTTCCATTACATCTGCTTGATTTCTTCTTAGTGGGTTCAAAACAAGCTGGTAGTCTTGTGATTCTCAGTATAATAACTAGTTGTTTTGGATTTTCTTTCTTTCTTGGAATCTTCGTGTTGTTCCTCATGTTTCACTTTAGCTCTTGGGTCCATGGACTCTTCTATAGATTCCATGTCCTGAAGATTCCAAATTCTTCCTTTCATCATAGGATCATGGATGCAGATGGAAAACCAAGGATACTTTGAGGCTTCTTTTCGAAGAAGACTTCTTCTAGAGTTAAACTAAACACGTAATGTTTATCATGGCTGCTACTTTCAATTGGAACATGAAAAAATACTTCATAATCATTAATGGATCATATCATTTAGGATTATCTCCCTCCTAATCCTTCCTTAATACATGAATCCATGCTCTTCTTTTGGAATTCTATAATCGGCTCCCTCCATCTAAGAGAGTTCACGCTTATGTCTGCATCCTTATTACCTTTTACAAAGCATCACAAGTATTTTTCTAATTTCCTCTTGATTGCTGACTTCTTTATGTTTTTACTTCTTCTGGTTTCTTCAAGTTTGATTCTGATTTCGGCTTATCTTGTAGTTGTTACTCATGTAGTAGCTTCCACAGGAATTGTTTCCAAGGATTGTCAATGTACTTCATCTTTTCATGTGTATTTCTTGACTTGTAGTCATCGTGATAGAAATCCTTATCTTGTGATTCTTCCATAGGTATTGTTTCACTTGAACATGTTATATCGTAGGAAATAGATATGCAATATATATACAGAAACTATGTAAACATGGTATGTACAAGAACTATGAAGAATATTGTTACCTTGACTTAGAAGAATAAGTCTGTTTTATCCTGCTTGGCCTTGTTTGAGGGTTCCCTTTCTTTGACAACTGTTGGTTCATCTGTTTCCTTCCTTTTTATTAACTCAGGACACTGGTTCTCGTAGTGACCATATTTTCGACAGTTGAAGCATTGTATCTTTGACATATCCTTTCCTTGATTTGGTTTCTTCCTTGAGGCAAACTTCTTCTTATTTATGAAATTCTTGAACCTTGATGTGAGAGCTTTATCATTGTATTTATTTTGGGGTTTCTCTTTTGCATTAATACTTGATTCTTCTTGTGCACAACAAGTCCATAGTTCGTCAAATGTGGGATACTCCTTTCTTGTGTTCATGCTTGCAGTTACGGCAAATGCATCCCATGTCTTGGGAAGACCATTGGGTACTATATTTACTAGTTCCTTCTTTGAAATGATTTCTTCAATAGCTTGTAGTTGATATCTTAACTGAGAGATTCTCACAAAGTATGATGTTATGCTGTCATCATCATTCATTTTCATGTCACAGAGCTCATTCTTCAGACTCANTATTGGTGAACTACGGAACTGCTTGGCCCCTCTCTTGCCGCAGTGTGGTCCATCTCATGTACTGGTCCTCATAGTTGCCAACAGGGTAATACTGTTCCTTTACCGCATCCACAAACAAATCCCAAGTGGGCTCGACCCCATATATTCCAGACTCCTCTGTGGAACTCTGCTCCCATTAAATTTCCCACCAATGTTTGACATGGGGGAGAGCCTTAAGGAGCGCGAAGATGATCTTTTCTCTGTCGGGAAAATTGTGAACAGAGAAATAACCTTCTAACAGATTTAAGCATTTATCTAGGCCATCTGCATCTACCTGATCTTCAAATATAAGAATATCAAAATTGACCTGTACCTTAAAATGTGAGGTGTCTCCAAAGTGGCTTCTTGATGAAGATGCACCTGATGCTATCGGAAGGCATTGAAGGATGTGGGAAAAATTCTCCATCATTTCGTCCCTCTGTCACATGAGAGATTTCTCAGGCAACAAACTTATAGGATCGTCTGAAGGAATGCCTGTCCCTGATTGTTGAACATGGACCATTCACCTAACTAGGCCATTTCTATGACACTAAACATAGTGCAACCTAGATAGAACGAGTCTTCCCTAGGGAATGACTGTCTGGACCATTTCTTAATGAAAATGATTGTCTTGCACCAACCTCCAAAACAGACCATTCTTCGAAACCACTCACAACTGTGAACTACAAAAGAATGACTTCCCTATGAGGCAGACCATTCTACTTGAGCACTTCTTAGAGTGAATGCCAAGAAGAATGACTGTCCTAGACCATTCCCCCACACTGGCCACAAGGGGAATCACTGTATATGGTACATCAACAATCTATCGAATCATTTTCATTACGAAAATGACTGTCTTATTTGGACCATTTTCCGAACTAGAAAATTCCTGTCCGTCAGAAATCTCAAGCCACTTTCCGAACTGGAAAGGAACTGCCCATCCTGGACCATTTTTTGAACTGAAAAAAGTCTGTCCATAAATCAATAACACATCAATGCTCCCTCCCAACCTGGGAGTAATCTCTTCCTTTTTCAATAAGGAAATCATCTCCACGGGCCCCAAATTGTAAACGTTTCATCTTGGACAAAGCTTTGACCAAAATATCTACTATCTGCTCATCTATGGGGATATATTGGAGACCCACTTCTCTTTTCTGGACTTCATCATGAAGAATGTAATGATTTATATCAATGTACTTTGGTCTATTATGGAACACTGGTTTTCTCTGAAGGCTTCATGTAGCTCTGATCATTACAATATATATCATGGTCAAATTCAACACTTCTGTTTCCTACTAGCTCATGACATCGTGGTAAGGCTCAAACTTAAACATATCCAAGTAACACTTCTTCTGTCATCATGAGAGTTTTCCATGGATTAGCAATCCATCATCCCAGATTTCTGAGTAACTATTCTGATACACTGTCTCTGTCATAGAAAGTTTTCACCACGCTTCTGCTGTATATGAGATACTCTACATCAAGTTGTTTGAATTCATACAAGGTCTTCTTATATCTGCATACATGGGTCTCTTTCTGGTATACCTCAAAAACTTGAGATTGCTTTACATAAGCTTCTTCATGAAATGATATTATTGGGAAGAACAGTCTTTTACAACCAACTAATGTAAACTTCAATACATGGATACTGCAAGAGATATAATAGCTCAGATATAGGTATATCTAGTTTACGGGAACAAGTTGTTATCATAGTCTTCTCCTCCTTCTGGAAGAACCTCTAGTTCTGAATCTCGCAATGCCTCCATTCATAATCCTTTTTCATGATTTCTTACATACACTATTCTTCATCATATCTTCCATTACATCTGCTTGATTTCTTCTTAGTGGGTTCAAAACAAGCTGGTAGTCTTGTGATTCTCAGTATAATAACTAGTTGTTTTGGATTTTCTTTCTTTCTTGGAATCTTCGTGTTGTTCCTCATGTTTCACTTTAGCTCTTGGGTCCATGGACTCTTCTATAGATTCCATGTCCTGAAGATTCCAAATTCTTCCTTTCATCATAGGATCATGGATGCAGATGGAAAACCAAGGATACTTTGAGGCTTCTTTTCGAAGAAGACTTCTTCTAGAGTTAAACTAAACACGTAATGTTTATCATGGCTGCTACTTTCAATTGGAACATGAAAAAATACTTCATAATCATTAATGGATCATATCATTTAGGATTATCTCCCTCCTAATCCTTCCTTAATACATGAATCCATGCTCTTCTTTTGGAATTCTATAATCGGCTCCCTCCATCTAAGAGAGTTCACGCTTATGTCTGCATCCTTATTACCTTTTACAAAGCATCACAAGTATTTTTCTAATTTCCTCTTGATTGCTGACTTCTTTATGTTTTTACTTCTTCTGGTTTCTTCAAGTTTGATTCTGATTTCGGCTTATCTTGTAGTTGTTACTCATGTAGTAGCTTCCACAGGAATTGTTTCCAAGGATTGTCAATGTACTTCATCTTTTCATGTGTATTTCTTGACTTGTAGTCATCGTGATAGAAATCCTTATCTTGTGATTCTTCCATAGGTATTGTTTCACTTGAACATGTTATATCGTAGGAAATAGATATGCAATATATATACAGAAACTATGTAAACATGGTATGTACAAGAACTATGAAGAATATTGTTACCTTGACTTAGAAGAATAAGTCTGTTTTATCCTGCTTGGCCTTGTTTGAGGGTTCCCTTTCTTTGACAACTGTTGGTTCATCTGTTTCCTTCCTTTTTATTAACTCAGGACACTGGTTCTCGTAGTGACCATATTTTCGACAGTTGAAGCATTGTATCTTTGACATATCCTTTCCTTGATTTGGTTTCTTCCTTGAGGCAAACTTCTTCTTATTTATGAAATTCTTGAACCTTGATGTGAGAGCTTTATCATTGTATTTATTTTGGGGTTTCTCTTTTGCATTAATACTTGATTCTTCTTGTGCACAACAAGTCCATAGTTCGTCAAATGTGGGATACTCCTTTCTTGTGTTCATGCTTGCAGTTACGGCAAATGCATCCCATGTCTTGGGAAGACCATTGGGTACTATATTTACTAGTTCCTTCTTTGAAATGATTTCTTCAATAGCTTGTAGTTGATATCTTAACTGAGAGATTCTCACAAAGTATGATGTTATGCTGTCATCATCATTCATTTTCATGTCACAGAGCTCATTCTTCAGACTCATTACTTGTCCAATGTTTTTGACTTAGATGAGGTTAGTTAGGGCATTGTACATCTTCTTAGATTTGTCAAGATGAGAGATGTAGGGTATCAGGTGGTATTTTACAGAGTCCAATATGATAATCATGGAATTGATGTCATTGTCCTTGAACTTCTCCATAATTGCAATGGTATGAGGTTCCTTCTCTTTTCCTTCTTCAAATTGTGGTTCCATGATCTTTCCTTTCACGATATCCAACACTTTATTCTTGGCAAGGATGAGGCCAATCCTTGTCTTCCATGCTCTGAAGTTAGAATCCCCTTCTAACTTGTTTTCTGACTTCATAGAGTAAGTCATGACAACTTTGACTTGGTCAACCTTTGACTTTGACCAAAAACTCAAAGTTGACGTCTTAGCTTGCTAAGAGTACCAGGAGGTGTGCTAGTTTAGGGCACACTAGGATATCCAGAAATTAGGTCAATATATTTACTTAAGGTGCCTCAATAAGAGGGTTAGGGTTTCGTTGTTGCAGCAAAAACTGACTGCAACTGCAACTATAACTGAGCAAATCCTCCCAATCTATCTTCCAGCGGTTAGACTATCTAAAGATAGTGCGGGCTCATAATCTATTAGAAATAATAGGTGTGATAGTTTAACCATATACAATATAAAAATATGGTCCCTCAGCCATAGGCCGAAGCCACCCCCGAGCACCTTAACCTTGACAAAAATAACTTCGGAAGCAAACCCTAGGCATAATAGCCAATCAATGTAGCGTACCTCTCTCTAGATCTAGCTACATGGCAGAAAGTCCAAAACATAACCAATAGAAATTCCAATCCTAAATTGAGAATACAGGTTGTAGTAGCTACAACCGGAGCTACTCTCCAGACTTGCGCACTTACCCAGTTTCTGCAGTGCACACTCTTCCATTTCTTCATTTGCGAGTTGTGTCCTGAAAATGAGATCTAACGTCCTGTATTTATACTGTTTCTCTTGAGTTGCCTGGGCTGACTTCTCATTCTGAAGGCTAAACACTCAATATTAGATATTTCCTTTAGCCGACTTGTCTTCTAGGGTTATGTCCAATGCTTTAGGGTTTCTTCTTGCTTCCTGGAATATTCTATTCTTGTCAGGGTTACATGTGGAGGTTAATACCTCCCGCAACTACCATAATATCAACAGTGTAAGCCTCTTTGATAAGCTACAATCATTTACCTTTAGGGACAAAGAGATTCTCGATCCTATAGAGTAAACAATTCTGAAAATGATAGTTAGCCTTGTTGTCACCTTATTCTCTATGAATTTGGCCATGTAGCTACTAAAACACCTCCTTGAATTCCTCATATTTTGTGTATACCTATATGTATGTATCGTGGGTAAGAGGATCCATGTACATTAGATTTCCCAAATCTATAATCTTGGATGTGGGTGGAGTTAAAAGCATGTCTGCCAACTTATTTGTGCTACCCTTCTTATACTCGATGATTAGTTGAAATTTTTGTAAGAATCCCATTCATTTGTAGTGCCTGATTTGCTATAACTTAATCTAGGCCTGCAAATACTGAAGTGGTTGGTTATCTATGTGGATATTGGTCTCCTTTCCCATAATATACTGCTTCCACTTTTTAGCAGCTTGTACAAGGGCATAAATATCCTTGTCATAGGTAGGGTAGTTGATAATTTCCCCATGAAATACTTCAGAATAATAGCATACATATCTTCCTCCTTGCATCAAAACTACTCCCATGGCATACCCACTTGCATTTGTGTCCACTTTGAAGGGCTTCTACAAGTTTGGTAGTGTGAGCATTAGTGCTTGAATGATATTTCTTTTCAGCTCATCAAAATACTTCTACTAATTCTTTCCCCACTGGAAACTCTTACCACTTGCTGTTATGGCATGGAGTGGTGCAACTACTACTGAAAATGAAGCTATGAACTTTCACAAGTATTGTGCTACCCCAACAAAGCTCTCAAATTTTGTGAAATTTGTAGGAACTGGCCATTTCATGATGGCCTCCATCTTTGTGGGATCTATCTTGAGCTCCCCTCCACTAATCACATACCCCAAATACACCAACGACTACTAGTAAAACTCACATTTCTTGAGGTTAACCAGCAACTAGTGCTTCTTCATAGTCTCTACATGAGATGTGAGATGTTCTCTTCCTAGGTAGCACTATAAACCATTATATAATCCAAATAGACAATAACAAATGAATCTAGATAAGGGTGTAAAACATCATTCACTAGTCTCATAAATGTAGCTAGTGCATGGCATAAACTGAATGGCATAACCAACCACTCATACAAACCTTGCCTTGTCTTGAAAGAAATCTTTCAGGTATCTTCTTCTTTAACTCATACCTGGTGATATCTTGATTTCAAGTCTAGCTTAGTGAAGTACTTGGCATGCTGCAGCTGGTCCAACAAATCATTGACCCTTGGCAGAGGGTATCGGTTCTTCAGTGTAATATTGTTCAATGTCCTATAATTGATACACATTCTCCAAGTCCCATCCTTCTTGGGAACAATTATGATGGGTGACCCACAAGGTGAGGTACTTGGTCAAATCATGTTAGAGTATAATGGATGTGCTCATTTTACCATTGACAATATCACTATTGTCACCCAACCATAGGCCAAAGCCACCCTTCGAGCACCTTAACCTTGACAGAGAATCACTCTGGAAGCAAACCATAGGCTAGATAGCCAAACAAAGGGTAGCACACCTTTCCTTATGGATAGCGCACCAACAAGAGCTGATCAGATAGTCCAAACCCTAACCAAGAGATAGTCCAAACCCTAACCAAGAGATAGTCCAAACCCTAACCAAGAGATAGTCCAAGCCAAACATGATCTGCTAGCTGCAACAGTTGCAATGGCAGCTCTCCTCAAACCTGCGCACAAGACTGAACACTGTAGTGCGCACAAGTTGCTGCTCTACAATTCTGAGACTACCTGCCAGAATGAGAACTGGCCTCCTATATTTATACTAATTCTGGGTAACTGCCTCGACCGACTTCTTATTCCAGGTATCTGGCTATTCAGTATATATTATTATTTCTGTCCGACTTCTTCTCTTGGAGGTTAATAACCTAATATGTCCGACTTCTTCTCTTGAAGGCTAATAACCTAATATAAATTATCTTCTTGAGCTGACAAGTCTTCTAGGGTTATTAGTCAACTCATTAGGGTTTCTTATTTCTTCCCGGAGTATTCTATCCTCGTCAGGTTTACATGTGGAGGTAAATACCTCCCCCAGCTACCATAATATCAACACTCCCTCCTAGCTAGGGAGGTATTACAGGTAATGGTCTTGAGCACAAAAACATACCATTCACCCGGTAGCATCAACATAGTTGTATAGACTAGATCATGACTAGATCATGGGCACCATCATCATCATCATTGTCATCAGCCGCATCATCTCTCGAAACCATACTCTATATGAGTAATCAGATATGATTCTCACTCCACAGAGTGATATAAGAGCCATTCTTCTAATCTAGAAGAGTAAATGCTCTGAACCATTTTCTGTCTCAGAAATATTTGTCCTTTGATTATCCATCTAACTGATAATCATTTCCAATACTGCTGATAGTCTTCAAGGCAATCAAAACAAAATAGAACACAACTGTGTCTATTCATAGTAGTACATAACTACAATCCAGTGGTACAATACCACACTAAGTAACACATAAGTACTTGATCAACAATGTATAGTCATGAACAGTGCAACACATCCACCACTGTAGTATATATTTACTGTCATACAATCTTCATAACAATCATATGATATCAACCTGCACAGAAACAATGTTATGATATAAACTGAATCATCTGGGACAATATTTCACTCACATCTGTGAGATCTGAAAGAATATCTGCCCTCAAAGTAGAACAATGAGATATCTGGACTATTCTTCTCAAGCAAGGAAGAATAACTGTCCTGTCTTTTGAACCTGGACCATTCCCCACCCTGGGCTATTCTTCCTACACTAATCAAAGTGCACCCTGGAGAGAATGTATAAACCCGAAGGAATGCCTGTCCCTGATTGCTAAGCCTGGACCATTCTCCACCCTGGGCCATTCCTCCTACACTAATCAAAGTGAACCCTGGAGAGAATGTATAAACCCTAAGGAATGAATGTCCGGACCATTTCCTCTGTTAACCACAAGAGGAAAAGACTGTCCTGTACCAACCTCCAAAACATACCATTCCTCATGTTAACCACAATGAGAAATCGTTGTCCGGTGAGGCGGGCTAGTCTTCTTGAGTAACCCTCAAGAAGAGAGACTCCCCTAGATCACTCCCCATGTTAACCACAATGGGAAGTCATTGTCTATGATACATCAACAATCTAGACCATTTCCCATGTTAACCACAATGAGAAATCATTGTCCGTCAGAAATCTCAATCCACTTTCCGAACTGGAAAGGAAACTGCTCATCCTGGACTATTTTTCGAACTGAAAAATGACTGTCCAGAAATCTATACATATCAGTGCTCCCTCCCAACCTGGGAGTCATCTCTTCCTTTTTCAATAAGGAAGTCGTCTCCACGAGCTCCAGCTTGAGTACACAAACTCTTTTATCTTGGATAGAAGCTTTACCAAGATGTTTGTTTATCTGCTCATCCGTGGAGATATGTATTGGAGAACCTCTTTCTCCTTTCTGAACTTCATCATGGATAATGT
>JZKD02S0737615.1:0-14953 GCA_000966675.3 Picea glauca
AGTTGGCTATGGAATAGGAGGTTGGGGCATATTAACTTTGAAAATATTGTGAAAGTTAGCAACCTTGGTGCAGTAAGAAGCTTGCCAAAAATCATAAAACCCTCAAATGCTATGTGTAGACATTGTCAACTAGGGAAGCAAACTAGGGTAAGGCTCAAAACAAAAGAATACACAACCTCTAAACCTTTAGAGCTTGTTCAAACTGACCTATGTGGACCTACGAGAACCAAGAGTCTACAAGGAGAGTCTTACTTTATGTTGTTCATTGATGACTTTACTAGAATGAGTTGGATATGTTTTCTCAAGGAAAAATCAGAAGCACTCAACAAATTCAAAGCTTTTAAAACCCTTGTTGAAAATGAAAGGGAGAAAAAAATAAAATGTCTTAGATCAGACAATGGTGGTGAATTCACCTCAAAAGAGTTTGATGTCTTCTGTGAAACTCATGGAAAAAAAACACAATTCTCTACTGCCAGAACACCTCAACAAAATGTGATTGTTTAAAGAAAGAACAGAATAGTTCAACAAGCTTCAAGGACTATGCTCAATGAATAAAATTTGTCAGATGGATATTGGAGGGAAGTTGTAAGCACAACTGTATACATATTGAATAGAGGTTATCTCAGGGTTAATAGTGATAAAACTCCTTATGAAATATGGTTTGGAAGAGCTCCATTAGTGAAATACTTCAAAGTCTTTGGAAGTAAATGCTACATCAAAAGACTAGGTGAGAGTCTTGGAAAATTTGATGCCAGATCTGATGAAGGTTTTTTTCTTGGATATGCTTCAAACAAAAAGGCATACATATGCTACAATCTTAGATCACATAAGATTGTTGAAAGTGAATATGTCAAGGTAGATGATCTAAAAATGATAAGGATCAAAAATCAAGAGACCATATCTACAAATAAATATGAAGATGATGATGAGATATTCGGCACACAACTAAAACAAGTAGAAGATAATGAAAAAGAAAGGGAAGAAGATGTTATGGATACTAGTGAAAGTGAAGAAGATAGTGAATATGTAGAGATAAGAGAAGAATTTCCAAGAATAGATACAAAGACACCCTCAAGAATTATTCAGAAAAATCATCCTGAAGAACTGATTATTGGAGATATGAATGATGGAGTGAAAACAAGAAGAGAACTGTTGTATCAAACAGAATTAGCATTGTTGTCACATATTGAGCCAAGCTCAAAAAAAGAGAAAAATAGGAACTGGGTTAAATCTATGAATGAAAAATTGGATCAAATTGAAAGAAATCATACTTGGCAACTAGTTCCTAGACCAAAAGATAAAAATGTCAATGGAACTAAATGAGTATATAAAAATAAAATGAATGAAGATGGGAAAGTAATCAGGAACAAAGACAGATTAGTATGCAAAGGTTATGCTCGGGTTGAAGGAGTAGACTATGAAGAAACATTTTCACCTATAGCCAGATTAGAGGCAATTAGGATGTTCTTAGCTTTCTCCAGCTACATAAAATTTAAATTGTACCAAATGGATGTCAAATCATAATTTCTCAATGGAAATTTAGAAGAGGAAGTCTATATTGAGCAACTAGATGGGTTTCAAATAACCAATAAAAGAGACCATGTTTGAAAATTAAAGAAGGCACTCTATGGATTAAAACAAGCACCCAGAGCATGGTATGCAAGGCTAGACTCT
Source organism: Picea glauca (assembly GCA_000966675.3). Lineage (NCBI taxonomy): Eukaryota > Viridiplantae > Streptophyta > Pinopsida > Pinales > Pinaceae > Picea > Picea glauca. Next base: position 1,675 of record JZKD02S0737615.1, read on the forward strand.
TATTTACAAAAATAAGGCCTCAAAAGGGGATCAACAAACAACAATCTTTATTGCAAAATTGATGGTAATAACTTGATCATTGTGGAAATGTATGTTGATGATATCATTTTTGGTAGTAATCAAATAAAAATGAGTGAATAATTTGCTAAAAAGATGCAGCAAGAATTTGAAATGTTTATGCTTGGCGAACTAAATTTGTTCCTTGGGTTACAAATAATACAGTCCAAAAGGGGAGTTTTTATCCATCAGTCTAAATATGTTAAGGATATGCTTAAGAGATTCCAGTTGGAGGATTGCAAACATGTTAGTACACCTATGATAGTTGGATGAAAACTAAGCAAGGATGATGAGTCCAAAGTTGTAGATACAAAATACTACAGATCAATGATTGGCAGTTTGCTCTATGTCACGGATTCTAGGCCTTATGTCAAGCAAGTTGTTGGGATGGTGGCTAGATTCCAAGCAGAACCAAAATTGAGTCATGTTCAAGCTGTAAAAAGAATCTTTAGATATTTGAAAGGAACCATAGATCTTGGTTTGTGGTATCCTAGCAAGGACTCACTCACATTAAAAGCCTACTCAGATGTTGATTGGGAAGGAAGTATAGATGACAGAAAAATTATGAGTGGAGGAGCATTATTTTTGGGAGAATCACTAATTTCTTGATAAGAAAGAAACAATCCTCCATATCTTTGTCTAGCATTGAAGCTAAGTATATTGTAGTAGTAGAATGTTACACACAAGTGGAATGGATGAAACAAACTCTACAAGACATCAAAATAGTATTTCAAGAACCCACAATTATCCACTGTGACAATACAAGCACGATAAGTCTCTAAGAACCCAGTCCAACACTCAAAATCAAAACACATTCCCATAAAATACCACTATCTAAGAGATCAGGATGAAAAAAAGAACATTAAATTGGAATATGTTCCGACACAAGAACAGGTGGAAGATATTTTTACAAAACCCTTAAGCATATATGTATTTGAATATCTCAGGCAAAATTGGTAGTAATCCTTCTTCCTACGTAAATCTCTCAAGGAAATAATGCATCAGTTGGCACCTATCCAAGGGGAGATAGCAATAAACAACAAAAGGTGTTATTCAGTTATGACATAAAAAATATTTATTGCAGGAGGCTTTACCATTGGTCGAAGAAGCAACTATACAGACAAATCATAGGAGAAGAAACTCTTTTTCATTGATGTCAAAGGGGGAGATAAACTTCATAAAAACTTCATAAGAGGAAAGCATCATCACATGGGGAGTTTTGTATATGAAGTTAGTGTGTTGCCCTCAATGACAAAGGGGGATATTGTTGGACAGATTGTCATTGATGTCGACATTCAAATTTATGATTTGTTGTTAATGATGAATTACCACAGTTGAGATTGTCATTGATGTCAAACAGGCATATCAGTAAGTAGAAGATGTCAACAATGTGCAGAGATCAAAAGAGAAAATAGGAGAAGAGAATACTCGAATGAGTTAATATCATAAGGGCTGGCATTGAGTTCAGAGAAAGGTGTCATCGATAATCTCGATGGATGGTAAATATTGTTGGAGACAATAGGAAAAAGTAGCCATGGGTCGTTAGATCAAGCATAGCTGCAAGGAGGATAAGTGTTGAAATCATTAAAACTCCAAAGCTTAGGAGGAGGAGCGACATGGACCATTAGATCCAAAGCTAAAAAGGGGGAGTGATGTGGGTCGTCGATCCGATGAGAGTGGAATATTGGATATCAAGAAATCAGGAGTTATAAAAAGGGAGGTTCTCTAACCTCTAAAATACTGAAACGTGAAATTGCGATTAGATCCAGACCATTGGATCGAGGAAATTTGATGACCGTTGATCTGCTTTGCGAGCCTCAGCAACCATCAGATTAAACCTGATTCCCATCATCCATCAGATCATCTCAATGTGGAAGGATAAGATAAGTAAGGTAAAGAGGTTGTAATTTCAAAGTGTCGAAACCCTTTCATTCGTCGAATCACCAAGGCCATGGACCGTTGATCTGTCATGAAGCATTTGAGAGTCTCATGAGTTTCAAGCAAGGTAACTCATATCAAGAGTTTGTGATATGAGAAATCGTGACACACTCTTCTGGCTTGGCCCCTGGTCACCACTGATGATCATGAGAAGGGGAGGAGCTAGTGCATCCAAGCTCTATTTCAGTGATCACGACATGGAGTGTCGAGACCCTCCATCACAAGAATGTCAAAATGCGAAATCATGATAATATAAGGATTGTCGATTTGGAGCACACAGTGAGGACTATTGGATCAGGGTTGTGGGTCAGTGAACCATGTCATCAAGGACATGTGTCACAATCAGACACTGACAAGTGTCAAGTTGAATTGAAAGATAAGGTACATGTAACTCACAAATCTGAGTGACACGTGGAAGCTACTTGGCCCATGCCAAGTCATCAATTGATGTTAGCAATTTAAATAAGATCAGGACTATTGGATCATCCAAAATACATCTCAGTCATCAGATGTCTGAAGATCCATCAGTGTTCTAGACGAATGGTAGAATTCTCTAGAGGAAGAAGTCTCTATAGTTGTGTGCCATTGGATCCAGTGAAGTTGCAAGGGCATGATAATAGTCTTTAATATGGAAGAGAAGGTACTTGTAACATTCCAGACCAAAAACATGAATTGGCCTAGAACTTCAGCAGGCTATAACTAGCATCCCATAACCCAGAAAGAGGTGAAACTTGGATAGAGTGTCCATAAGATGTATATGAAGAAACCCAATTGTTCCCCTACTAAAAATACAATGGAGTAGGTGAAAAAATGCATAATTACAACGCAGAATTGCACCTAATTGAAATGTGAACAAAAAAAAAAAATGGGCAATTTTCAAATAACCATAACTTTCTGCTCAAGACTCATAATTGAGCATGGGAGAAAGAAATGGAAAGGTATTGGACAGTAGAATATAATTATCCACCCATAAAATTAAGCTGGTCATTCAAGTTTTCAAGAAATTAGAAGAAAGCGTTATGATATATTATTGCACCAGAATGGTTCATATTTTCATGAAATTGTTGAAACAGTTAGCCTGACAAATTTTGTTGGCTACACATTCTTGCGGAGTTAAAAATTTTTAGTTCTTAATAGGTGATAAGTTTGAAATTTAGTTAAAAATAAGTAGAGGTACTCAGGGAAAGAGTGATATGACAAAAATCTTTCATAAGATGATCAAAATCCAAGACCCCAAAATGTTAAGGTATGAATCTGAGTGCAGACATAAAGTCTTGGAAAGCCACTACAGTAAGTCCTCTCATGTTAGTCAAGTATTCAATGGAATATGGGAAGAGGAATAGGTCATGTAGTGAATGAATTAGTGAACACTCCCAAAGAAACCAATATACAAATTAAGCAATGCATCGGAGTCGGATCTATTATAAAAGGAATTGACTACCAGAATCATAGTAATCAGATAAATAAAGAGGATTATTTCATATTTGAATAAAGAGTGCATCATATCTAGGGATTAGCTACGACATTATAGAGTAATTCTTCTCTTATGGTTATCAGAGTGCGTAGTGGAAGCATGGTATGAAGGGCATCAGTATGGCATGATAGAAGTGGAGTGTACAAGGCAAGTTGAAATCAAATTGGTCAAGACAGGGGAAAGTAATAACCAGCAAGCAAATCCAAGTGTTGATATGATCAGTTAAGGAAGGAATAAATCAAGTACCTCAAGAAGGAATTTGGTGTTAAGTATCCAAGGTTACTCGAAAAACATGACTGGAAATATAATTGGGTCATGTAGGAGATGGATCAAAGGAATACAAATAATAGTGGAATGTTGAAAGTTAATACCAGCATAATATGTAGTTGCGAGTCCATGAACATGCTAGGATAATGGAAGAATAATTCATGAGGCAGATATCAAGATAATGGGAATGCATGAAAATGATTCAAGAAGGAAAGAAAGAATAATAGAGGATTTTTGATGCATTCCAAAGGTATTGAATATATTTCCACAATAGCATGGAGATGTCAAAGCCAAGAAAKACTTAAAAGTGAATTGAATCTTTGTAGAGAGTCAGTAAGGAACCATGAAGAAGAAAATGGTTCTATGCATGGTTTTGAATGAAAAAAAGATGGCTCCTGAGAAGAATACATCTCAAGTGTCATAGAGCCATGAGTGACATTTTCAGGGCATGGAAGTATCACCTGAAATTATGTTGATAAATCAAAAGCATTATTAAGTGATTTTAATTAATTCTCTGCAACTAGAGTAGGAGGCATATGTCAATCCTTATAGCATGTTAAGATATTGGCTATGCAAGACAAGTTTGAGGCTGGTTGGCAAGTAATGGATAAGGGTGGAAGAAAACTCAAATACTGTTAGCGATATTTCTTGTACTGGGGTTAGAATACAAAAGAATGGATGAAAAACCCACTTGTCCTAAGTTTTGGGTGATAATGCACCTGTGGTAAGTAGCAAGCAAGTCTGAGCGGCAACAATTCGCACGCCCGGATCAACGGCGCATAGTGGGTTCCGGACCCCCCTGCCTTTCTACCTTTAAGTGGGGGGGGGGGGGTCTGGAATCGCGGATGCAACTTTCCGACGGTTGAGATCGACGCGCTTGGATCAATGGCGCTTAAGGCATTTCCGGACCCCCTTAGCAGCTCTGTGTTTAACCAGCGTGGGCCCTTCTCCCATCATGTCATCCTCCAGAACTGCCTTTCCCCCGCTGTCGTGTGTCATCTATCCTCCTCGACTCTTTTTTCTAGGTGGCCCTTTCCCCATCTCATCATCCACTCTTCGCTTACCATGTGTCCCACTCCTCTCCATGTCATCCTCCCACTAATCATGTCCCGTGCCGCCGCTCTCATACCTCATCGCTTCTTACTTCATCTCTGCAGTGGTGGCCCCATCACTCTATTGCCAAGCCCCACCTTCCGTGTTGGACTCCATACCCATCCTTCAAGATATTCAGTTATTCCAGGTGGCAGCGCGAGGAGTCTTCTATATCCCAAAATGATGAGTTGGCTAGATCGTCCTCAATCCCCATGAAGCAGTTATTGAGGCGGTTGGTGGTGGTTAGACATCGTCTCCACCATAATGGGGAGTCCGGCAATGAATTAAAGGCACGTCGATTCGCCGATGAAACTGTCAGAAAATCGATCGTGTCTACCATAAGTCGCATGACCATTCAAAGATTGCGACTGCAGATTGTCAGAAGCCATGCAGACGCAAAGTTGTTAATGCTATGTCTCGATATTGTTGTTGTTGCTAGTTTGAGTATATGAAGGCATTTTCGCCATTTTTGTATCTATCGATGGTAGAGCTAAGCTATCGATTGTAAATATTCAGCAAACATTTTGGTTTCCTGGTTATGCCTCTGTGTTTGAGATTTCTTGTTTTATAACAAATAGTTCTCCTTTTTCCATCTATGTTTCATCTTAGGCCAAAGAGTCCATTATCGAAGGAATCGCATGGATTGTTGTAATTGTGTTATGATAAAGGATTTGTTGTGACATTATTGTGTTCTCTGTCTTTTTATGTTTGAATGTAAGAGGATGTTGCGTTCGAATGTTTTCTTCTCCAGTCTGTCACAAACCAGATGTTTATGGTAAGACCTCTGCACTCTTCTCACGCAAGTCTTCCCCCTGCTCACCCTTTATTGCAACTCACTGTTTGAAGTTTATCAAGACCTCACTCATCCATGAATGCCTGGCCTAGTTTCTGAGTTGAAATGATATCATTCCGAGTTCTCCTCCATTTGATCACCCCTTATAAACAAATCGTGACATTAAACTGATGGGTGTCAGGCTCTGCTCCTGCAAGCAATCTAGGAGTGACCTATGCCGCCAACATTTTTGGCATCATTGCCAAGGACGAAGTTGAATATTTTCCCCGGGATTGAACGACAACGATCAACTGATTCTGAGGGTGCATAAAAAATTAGAACTTGAATATTGCTACTGTGCACCTGGTGACTCCATTGTGATGAATCCACTGTGGCGAACCCGTTCGATTAGTTGTGGATTCCAATGGCAGACACACACGGTCCCATCCACAGCTGCCCCTGGCCACGCTTGAAGAAAATTCGAAGGTAATTAGAAGAAAGGGGAAGTCCTCTCAAAGAGAAAGCTTCTCCACTCAAACAGGTATTTCCCCACCTCCTTCTGTAAAGACTCCACTTTCTTTTTCTCAGCTTTCTAGCTATCCTTTTTCTGAGGTTTCCCGTTCTCTGAACTTCGGGAGTGTTCCTGCTGAGTTTTCTCCTCCTAGCCTAGTATCAGAGGGAGAGATCCTTGTCACTCCCCCCTCCCTGGAAGATGTGCCTCAGTGCGGACCTCAGGCCTCAGAAGGTTTCACCACCCCTCCTTTTACTACTATTTTTACGTAGAGAGAAGCATATGCACACTCAGGTCCCCTAACCTTCCCTCTGTTTTCCCCTTCGTCTCCTTCGAGAGCCTCCTTTCCGTCATCTCCTGTTCGCACTCCTTCTCCTCCAAGTTCTCCTCCACCTAATATCCCTATGGTTGGTTCTAATCCCCCTCTGAATAGAATGGATTCCATAGTCACAGCTAGATATGCTCCCTTAATCCTACCTCATTCCATGAACCCTCTCCTTGTTGGAGACTACTTGAAATACATGCCCAAGTTCACTGGGGAAGGGGACATAACTGCAGAAGAGCACCTGGCTTCTTTCTACAGTTATGTAGACAATCTGAACATTGAAAATGAAGATGTCTGGATGAGAGTCTTTGTTTAGAGCTTGGATGGTGAGGTGAGGAAATGGTTTAGGGGACTGGCCCCAGGATCTATTACTGGCATTGAAGCCCTGGACAATGTTTTCTTAAGGCAGTGGGGAGATAGGAAAGATTACATGTATTACATGACAGAGTTTGGGTCTCTGAAGAAGATGGAAGGAGAGTCTATCTCTGACTTCTCCAAAATATTCAATAAAATGTATAACAAGATTCCTACAGAGATAAAACCCTCAGAGGCCTCTGCCCAAATTTCCTATGCTAGTGCATTCACCCCTGATTTCTGTCTTTTATTAAGAGAAAGAAGAGCCACCTCCTTATCTCAAATGAAATATGTAGCTATAGAAGTGGAATCCAACATATTAGTAGCTGACAGACTGAGGGATAGGGTCGACGCAGATAGAAGAAAGGGAAAATCAGAAGCCTCAACTTCTAGCCCATCACTGCCTCACCCTCAAGTAAATGAGCTGACCCAGGTAATGAACTTTCTGAAAGAAGAAATGGAGAGATTGAAAGTGGAAAGGAAACAAATGAACAAGGGCCCTCAGAGCACCGAGAATAGATCAGGTTTCAGAAGGCCAAATAATTTTGCTCCTCCAACTATGCATAGAGAGAAGGAAAGAGATAGAGACGACCAAAGAATTCAAGTTCCCTTCCAGAAAAATTTTGTGGTCGATGAAGAAGGGAAAACAAATGAGCCTGAGCCTAAAATCCACTGTTTAGAAGTCACTCCCCCTTTCCCTCATCTGACCCAATCAACATACGAGGAGTCTCTCATGAACAGTCAGCTAAACGAATTGAGCAAGGGAGACAAGGTTAGCAGTGGTCGAGGCAGGTATAACCTGAGATCCGACAAAAGGGAAACAATACCTGATGTTCCAGAGCAGTCCACTAGAGTAGAGAAGCCTGCTAATGAGTTAGTAGACATTCACAAAGGTAAGAAGTCCCAACCCCTCTCTCCCACTGTCCAAACTCATGTTCCTGAAATAAGAGAAATTCCAAAGCTTACATCTTCTTTCAATTTCGAACATGAAATTCAAAAGGTTAGAATTCATGTGCCCCTCACCGGGATAATCAAACATGGCGAATTCAAAAAAATCTTCTCAGACCTTTTGAATTCTGAAGCCTCATGCCCTTCCATAGACTTCATAAACCTCCAAGATGAAAAACCAGTAGTTTTCCTAGGCCCCATGGTAGAAGACAGAGATGACTCATCCCCTCCCTTCTACACCTCCCTGAACATACATGAAAAAGTGTTGCACAATTGCTTAATGGATTCAAGGGCCTCCCACAACCTCATGCCCAAAGCCATAATGGAAGAGATAGGATTAGAAGTCACCAGAGCCTATCATGACCTCTATTCCTTTGACTCCAGGAAGGTACAATGCTTGGGAGTTATCAAGGACCTGGTAGTCTCTTTGTTTCAGCTGCCCATGAAGAGTATGGTCATGGATATTGTGGTAGCTAATGTTCCCCCCAAGTTTGGCATGTTGTTGTCAAGATCTTGGATTAAGAGACTTGGAGGGATGTTATAGATGGATCTCACATATGCCACCATTCCAGTCTTTGGGGGGGAACATAGGAGATTGTACAGAGAAGCCTAGCTAGCCTATATAGTCAGTGATGAAGCAAACCCCACTAATCACCCCATCTTTGCACTTGAAACTGACTTAGGGTCTAGTTTGTTACAGGTCACTGAGACTCCTGAGCCCCCTTTGCAGATCAGAAAGCAGTCCATTCTCAATCAGGAGATGCCTCCTCCAACCACCTATGTTTGGAATATGTTCTTTGATGGAGCTTCTTTCAGTATAGGTGCAGGTGCCGGGGTAGTATTCATATCCCTTTCTCAAGAGACCATATCTCTGTCATACAAGCTAGAATTTGAAGTCACCAACAACGTGGAAGAATATGAAGCTCTAGTTCTGGGATTAAGCGCTGCACGGGAAATGGGAATAAGGGAGATGGTTGTGTTCATGGATGCAGAATTGATAGTCCAGCCAGTCAAAAACATTTATCAGACCAAGCACCCTCGTCTCAAGAATTACAGGAACAAGGTATGGGATCTAATTGACAGTTTCTTATTGGCTTTCAACATCTCTTTCATTCCAAGGGAAGAAAATGCTCCAGTCGTTTTTCTAGCTTTCTCAGCTAGTTTGTTCAAAGTTCCTGCGCTGCCCGCTGTCAGATCTGATGTGGAAATAAGATACAGACCCTCTGTACCGGACAATGTCAAACATTGGAAGGTATTTGAAGATGATCCAGAGATCGAGAAATTCCTCCAATCCATTGATGACTTTTCTGTGTCACACATAGATGAAGATCCTGATGAGGAAGGTGACCTTCACCTTGGAGAGTTTTCGAATAAAATCGTTGACCACCAGATTATACAGCTACCAAGCAACCACATACCGAAAGGACTAATCCCATTAGAGAGGTTGTTTGATGGGAATGATGTGGAAGTGAAGGGTAGAATTTCAGGTGATGACGCTGACACAACTGAGTGTAACATAGGCACATCAGAGAAGCCCAAGTTTGTCAAGTTGTCAAGGAGTTTGACCGAGGAGCAGAGGACCGAATATACTGAGTTGCTGAGGGAGTTTGCTGATGTGTTTGCATGGACCTACAAAGACCTCAAGACGTATGACACGTCATTTATTGAGCACAATATCCCACTAAAAGAAGAGGCTAGGCCATTCAAGCAAAAGCTAAGACAGATAAATCCCATGCAGCTACCTGTCATGGAGAGGGAAGTGAAGAAGTTGTTGGATGCCCAGATCATTGTCCCCTTGAGATATTCTGATTGGGTCGCCAATTTGGTCCCAGTAAGAAAGAAAAGTGGTGAAATCAGACTCCGTGTTGATTTCAGAAACCTGAACAGGAGCTCAAGGGAAGATAATTATCCCCTGCCCAACATGGAGCACATATTACAGAAGGTCACCGGAGCATCTAGGATATCCATGATTGATGGATTTTCTGGTTACAATCAGATATCAGTCATGCTTGAGGACAGAGAAAAGACAACCTTCACTACTCCTTGGGGCACATTCATGTATGCAAAAATGCCTTTCGGACTGATGAATGCAGGAGCAACATTTCAGCGAGCCATGGACATAGCCTTCATCGAAGAAAAAGATAAGTTCGTGGTGATTTACCTAGACGACATAACATTCTTTTCCAAGACTGATAAAGAGCACCGCTACCACTTGAAAAGGGTTTTCAAAAAGTGTCGGAGGTATGGATTATCTTTAAACCCCAAGAAATCATTGTTTTCTATGCAAGAGGGAAAACTATTAGGCCATATAGTATCAGCAGAGGGAGTGAGAATTGATCCTGATAGGGTAGAAGCAATTCAGGCCCTATCACTTCCCAGATCTAAGAAAGAGGTTCAGGCATTTTTGGGAAGGATTAATTTTATGAGGAGGTTTGTTTCAAATTTTTCTGAGTTGGTAAAACACATCATAGCCATGCTCAGGAAGGGGAATGAAGTGAAATGGATTGTTGAACCTAGAGAATCTTTTGCCCAAATAAAGAAAGCGTTGACTGAGGCACATGTGCTTATCAGTCCCGATTATTCCAAAGATTTTCTGATATTTTCTTTTGCTTCCTGTGATACAGTAGTAGCAGTCTTATTGTAGAAAAATTATCAAGGTCAAGATCATCCCATTGCCTTCTTTAGCAAGGCGCTGAGAGATGCAGAGCTCCGGTACGAGATCATGGAGAAGCAGGCTTATGCCCTGGTGAAATCCCTCAAAGCTTTCAGAGTCTATGTCTTGCACTCAAAAATCACTGCATATGTCCCTTCAACCTCTGTGGAGGACATTCTTATACATCCTAACATGGATGGGAGGAGAGGTAAATGGATCGCCAAGATACTAGAATTTGATCTGGAGATTAAGCCCACCAAGTTGATAAAGGGGCAGGGTTTGGCCAAGCTGTTGGCTGAATCCAATTGCAGATCCTTGGGAATCAATTTCATCAACGAACAAGATGAGTCATCCAACAAGAGTTCCCAAAGAGCTTTACCACTAGTAGCATGCACCTGGTACAAGGATATCTTGTATTTCTTGCAAGAATTGAGGCCCCCTGATGGGATGGAAAAAAACAAGGCAAGAGCTTTAAAGCTCAAAATGATCAGATATTGCCTCATTGACCAAGCTTTGTACTGGAAAGACCCCCTGGGGGTATTACTGAGGTGTCTGGACCCACAGTAGGCCCAGAAGGTTATATTCGACTTCCATAGAGGTCTCTGTGGAGGTCATCATTTTTGGAAGACCACAGCTCACAAGATCCTCCGGGCTGGATACTACTGGCCCACCTTATTTCCTGATGTCTACAGTGAAATCAGAGCTTGCATTAAATGCCAGAAATACTCAGGGAAGCAGCAGCTCAAACCTCTGCCATTAAAGCCTGTAGTAGTTTCAACACCCTTTCAGCAGTGGGGATTGGACTTTATCAGAGAAATTCATCCTCCCTCAAGTGGCCAGCACTGTTGGATTCTGACTGCGACCGAATAATTCACCAAATGGATAGAAGTTGTCCCTACCATAAGCACTTCTCACAAAGTGATTATCAGTTTCCTGGAATATATTATATCCAGATTTGGTTGTCCCAGCAGAATCATTACTGATAATGCCTCTTCCTTTCAGTCTGAGCCTCTGGTAAAATTCTGTGAACAGTTCTAGATTGCACTGATTCACTCTACTCCCTACTATCCTCAAGGAAATGGAATGGCAGAGTCCTCCAATAAAAGCCTAATCAAGATTATCAAGAAGCTACTGGAGGACAATAAAAAGGCCTAGGACTCAAAGCTCAAATTTTCTCTTTGGGCTGATCAGGTGACAACAAAGAAATCCCTGGGCATCTCCCCCTTTCAACTTGTTTATGGAATAGAGGTTGTTTTCCCCACTCAGCTCACCTTACCTGTGGCAAATTTCCTCCAAGACTTTGAAGGGGAACCTAATCATGTAACCAGAAGGATTCATCATATGGTGGAAGTGAAACAGATCAGAGAACAGGTCATGGACAAGGCCTACCATCATCAGTAGAAGATCAAGCAGGCTTTCGACAGGAAGAGAAAAAAGAAAGAATTTGAGCAGGGTGATCTAGTACTCAAATGGGATGCACCCAGGCAAGAAAAGGGAAAACACAGTAAATTTGATGCCCTCTTTTCGGGCCTTTCAAGATCCTTGAAGAATTTTCAAACAACACCTACAGGTTGCAGGATCTGGAAGGCAAAGAGGTTTTCAGCAGCCCAGTAAATGGGAATTTCTTAAAAAAATGTTTTTTGTGAGCCACAGTCGGATCCTTTTTTTTTGTTTTGTAAATATTGTTTATGTTTTGTTTTTCGGACTAATAAATGACTCCATAGCCCAATAGCAAAGGCACTGAATCTGCAAAATATTTCTTAGAGCATCACAGGGACGACTCTATCCCCCATGGAGCCAAATGTTAGCGATATTTCTTGTACTGGGGTTAGAATACAAAGGAATGGGTGAAAAACCCACTTGTCCTAAGTTTTGGGTGATAATGCGCCCGTGGTAAGTAGCAAGCAAGTCCGAGTGGCAGCGATTCGCGCGCTCGAATCAATGGCACATATTGGATTCCAGACCCCCCCTTCCTTTCTACCTTTAAGCGGAGGGGGGGGGGGTCGGGAATCGTGGACGCAACTTTCCGACGGTCGAGACCGACGCACTAGGATCAACGGTGCTAAAGGAATTTCCATACCCCCTCACCAGCTCTGCGTTTATCCAGCATGTGCCCTTCTCCCATCATGTCATCCTCCAGAACCGCCTTTCCCCCACTGCCATGTGTCATCTGTCCTCCTCCACTCTTTCTTCCAGGTGGCCCTTTCCCCGTCTCATCATCCACTCTTCGCTTACCATGTGTATCGCTCCTCTCCATGTCAGCCTCCCACTAATCATGTCCCATACCGCCGCTCTCATACCTCATCTCTTCTTACTTCATCCCTGCGGCAGTGGCCCCATCACTCTGTTTCCAAGCCCCACCTTCCGCATTGGACTCCATACCCATCCTTCAAGCTATTCAGTTATTCCAGGTGGTAGCGCGAGGAGTCTTCCATATTCCAAAATGTTGAGTTGGCCAGATTGTCCTCAATCCCCATGAAGCAATTATTGAGGCGGTTGGTGGTGGTTAGACATCATCTCCACCATAATGGGGAGTCCGGCAATGAATTAAAGGCACATCGATTTTCCGATGAAACTGTCAGAAAATCGATCACGTCTGCCATAAGTTGCATGACCATTCAAAGATTGCGGCTGCAGATTGTCAGAAGCCATGCAGATGCAAAGTTGTTAATGCTATGTCTCGATCTTGTTGTTGTTGCTAGTTTGAGTATATGAAGGCATTTTCTCCATTTTTGTATCTATCGATGGTAGAGCTAAGATCCTGACTATAAAGTTTCAGCAAACATTCTGGTTTCCTGGTTATGCCTCTGTGTTTGAGATTTCTTGTTTGATAACAAAAAGTTCTCATTTTTCCATCTATGTTTCGTCTTAGGCCAGAGAGTCCATTA
>JZKD02S0737637.1:21554-36032 GCA_000966675.3 Picea glauca
CTCACGATTGGTAATGCTTTGTAATGTATGTGAGCAAATCTTCTATGCCATAGCTCACTCAGAGTAATTGTGTTGTGTACTGGTGTTGAATTTGAATGTCCCTTCAATTTGTATAGACCTCCTTATTGAACACCAATCACCACAACATCATCAATAGACTTTCCTCTTGACCACATGATAACTTCACCATCAATGAAAGCAACTCTGAATCCTTTCTCATCTAATGCTGAGATAGAAAGGAGGTTCTTCTTCAAACTAGGTACATATAAAACATCCTTTATCTTCATAGGTTTTTCGGAATCCAATCTGTAAGATGCTTGTCCCACTCTTTTAATGGGATACTGATAGTCATCATTGAACTTCACCTTGTGAGGTGAATCCTTCTGAACTAATTCTGAGAAAGAATCCTTGTAACCCGTCATGTGCTTAGAAGCACCACTTCCACGAGTAGCTGTTCCTGTAAGAGCTGATATCAATACATATTCTTCGTTTGAATCATCTTCTTTGACTCTCTTCTGATCAGGTTCATTGTCTTCTGCGGCAGGAGCATGGTGTCTTTTATACTTTCCTTTTCTGACCTGATCTTTTGAGTGGGGACAATTTATTGCAATGTGTCCCATCTTCTGGCAGATGTAGCATCTGTAACTTGAGTAATCCTTTTGAAACTTTTGTGTCTTTTGTGACCCTTGAAACTTTTTGTGCGAGTGAACCTTTTTCTTGCTCTTTTCTTTTCTTGCATGTGCTGCTAGTGCTTGATTTTCATCATCGCCAAGTTTCTCTTTTCTTGCTGCCAATCTAGCTTATTCTTGAGTGCAATCCTCCCATAGTCTGCTAAACCTTGTTAGCTTTCTTCTTGAACAAATTCCCTGAATGAATGATTCCCAAGATCTTGGGAGACCATTCGATGCACTCATCACCAGTTCAACTTCTTCAACTGTGTCTCCAATGGCTTCAAGTTGTTCTCTGATTTGAGACACCATTGTGAAGTAGGATTGAATGGGTTTTGAACTTTGCATCTTCACACTCTTGAGCTGTGTCCTCAACGTCATCTTTCGGTTGATATTCTTGCCTTCATATAATCGGGATAGGGCATCAAACATTTGCGTTGGAGTCTTCAATGATGAGACATGAGGGATTAAATGATCCTTGATAGAATCGACAATGATTCTCTTTGCCTTGACCAGATCCTTCTTGTACTTTGCCTTGGCCACATCTTCCTCTGGTTCTGGAACTTCTTCTTTGACAAAACCTTCTAGATCATTCTCTTCTAGAATGAGCATTACTCTATACTTCCATGCTCAGAAGTTATCAACACCCTCAAGCTTCTCATCAAGCTTAGTGTTGGAAGTCATCTTGCCCTGGGACAAAAATATGATAAGAAAATAAAAACTTTTCAAAGAAGGGTTTGGAACTTACCAGAGTGTGCTAAGCCAAGGTGATTTGCTCCAACTTTAGTCTGCAATTGCCTAGACGTCTTGATCTAGGGTTTCATGAGGAAACACTAATTTTTCAACTTGAGAATTTTGGAATTTTGATCCAATGGAAAGGTGCGCCCTCCTTAGGTGAACTCCTTGATGGCTCTACTTTGACCAGTGTCCTTCAGAAAGAGGGTGGCGTCATCATCTAGGGTTTTATGCAGAAACCCTAATTTTCAGAAACTGTGAAAACTGCAAAACTGGTCTGGGGAAAAGATGAGCTAGGGTTAGGAGAGTCTTCCTATGATCTTGTTTTCTCCAGTGAGTTCCTATAGACTGTGAAAATGGCTTCTTTCAGGCATGCTCTAATACCATGTTAAAATTTTGCTTAAGCAGTTAAGTGTATTCAAAATTCTTTAACTTTTAACAATTAGAACAATACCTGCATACATAAAGATCACTGAAAGAAAGACATTCACAGTATACACAAGATTTATCTTGGGAAACCCTCTTGGGGGATAAAACCCAACAAAGCTTCTTCAATATAGATTTGTCAACAAGTATAATGTCTCTCTCCAAGAGAGATCTCACAAAACAAAAGATAACCATAAGATAGACCAGAGACCCTAACCAGAATAAGGTAGTTCACCACTAGACCAAGATAGACCTCCAACAGATAACCAAAACCCTCCATGAAAACAACCTTACTCTGTAGTTGCGTCTCCTTCTCAGACTTGCACACTTTTCCTTGAGAGAGAGAGCTTGTGTTGTGTGTTCTCCAAATGAGGCGCCTAGCCTCTTATAAATACAAGTTGAGCCACCCTGAAATTATGTCAGGGCCTTGTACGAATGACACTTTCTAATTTACATTTTACTTTTACAAAGGCACAATAGGGCCGACTTTACAAATACAACATAATATTATTCTTTTAGGGTTTTGACTTGGTCTAATACAATAAGAATATCTTTCGAAGCTACTCTAACTTCAACACTACTCCTACTAATTCCATTTTTGGATTGAGCTAGGGCTTCACGCATTTTAGGGTTTTGACATTTTGTCTTACCTAGTTTAGGTTCATCTATTGCATTTATTAACATTTGTATTCTTTCTGTTTTACTATGTTAGTTTCTTTTCGTTTTCAAGAACTTCTTGATACATTCACGATTGATGGATAATTGATTGAATGTTCTTGTCCCATTGACCTTTGTTTAGGTCAATTGTGGACATTAATAAAATTATATTATCTTATTTTGATGCAAGGCTACACCACTGGTTCTCTGTCAGTTTTATGCAACTTTGATTATCACAGTGAACCACTGTCGTCTCGAGCTTGTCACCAAACAACCAAGAAACCAATTTTGTGAGCCATATTGCTTCCTTGCTAGCATCACTTGGTGCAATGTACTCATCCTATGCTGTACTCTGTGCAATGGATCCCTGTTTCCTGCTTGACCAAGAGATCATAGCGGATCCTAAATTGAAGCAGTATCTGGAAGTACTTTTTTGGTCCACTCGGCTTCCTGCCCAGTCAGCATCTGCATATCCATGCAAAAATAGACCACCACTGGATGTATATCTCAGACCATAGGTAATGGTCCCTTTGAGATATTTCAAGATGTGCTTTGCTGCCACCCAGTGTCTCTGTCTCGGTTCAACCATGAACTGACTCATTTCCATAACTGCATAGCATATATCTGGCCTGGTGTGGATCATGTACATCAATGATCCAATCAATTGCCTATACATGGTGGGATCTACCAAATCTAAACCTGAATCAGAATCATGCAACATCCTCAAGTTGGTAACCATTGGATTTGACATGGATTTGCAATCCATCATACCAAACCTCTTTAATACATCCACTGTGTAGTTTCCTTGTGCCAGAAATATCTCGCCGTGTCTTTGTCACACTTCCAATTCTAGGAAGTAATGCATCAAGCCTAAGTCTTTCATCTCAAATTCTGAGATTATCTCCTTCTTACACTAGACTATTAGCCCATGATCTCCTGTTAGAAAGAGATCATCAACATACATGATTAGTATAATAGGTTGGTTCCCTCTTACCTTGAAGTACAGATTCGCATCGACATCACTTTTCTGAAAGCCCAGGCTTTTAAGAAAGCCATCAATCCTGTCATACCAAACTCTGGGAGCTTGCTTAAGACCATACAAGGCCTTCCTTAGATTGCATACATGAGTGTCTTTGTTATGCAGTACAAAACCATCTGGTTGATCCACAAAGACCTCCTGTTCAATCTTTCCATTCGAGAATGTTGTTTTTACATCCATTTGATGTAGCTTCCAACCAAGAACTGAAGCTAATGCAATAATAGCTCTAATGGAGGTATACCTGGCTACAAGGGCAAAAGTCTCCTCGTAGTCAATTCCTTCTTTTTGAGTGAAGCCTCTGGCTACAAATCTTGCTTTGAACTTTTCCACACTCCCATCAGCTACATGTTTGATCTTATAGATCCATTTGGAAGAGACCACTGATTTGTCCTTTGGCCTTGGCACAATGTCCGAGACATTGTTCTTTAGAATAGACTTGTATTCCTCAAGCATGGCATCCTTCCATACTTGTAATTTATCTGCTTCTTCAAATGAAGAAGGTTCGACATCACTGATGCTGCTCATCAGTGCAACATAGCCTCCAAACTTGTGAGGCCTCTTACTTTTCCTGAAAGTTCCTTTGGGAGAAGCTATCTTTTCTTCTTCCTGCACTGTTTCTTTAAGCCAACCCGACTTCCTTTTGGCTGGAGGTTCTTCAAGAGTTCTTTCTAACTCTTCAACAGGTTCTAGGGGCTCATCACTTGGCCCTTCATGAGGTTCCTCCCTTTGATCATCTGAATCTTCATTTTTAGAAGAGGGTGAAGCTGGCTGAATTGCTTCTGATTCCTGCTGAAGCTCTCTGGATTTCTTGAATGCAACTTTCTCATGGAAATTCACATCTTTGCTTACCTCTATCTGCCTTTGACCTGGTACATATATATTGTAAGCCTCGAAGTTCTCACTGTACCCCACAAAAACCCCTTTCTTGCCTGAGGGTTCCATCTTTGTCCTCTTTTCCTTAGGGACATGAATATACATTGGACACCTAAATATCCTTAGATGCCCTACTTTAGGTTTGATTTATGAGAAGACATATTTAGGAGTCTTGTCCTTCAAGATAACATGTGGACACCTGTTCTGAATATACACGACAGTGGAGGTAGCTTCTGCCCATAAAGAATTTGACAGATCTTGGTCAAACATCATGGCTTTCACTGCCTCACAAATTGTCGTGTTTTTCCTCTCAGAAACTCCATTTTGTTGAGGGTTATATGGAACAATCAATTGTCTCTTGATTCCTACTTCCTTGCAGAAATTCTCAAACTGGAGAGATTCAAACTCTCGTCCATTGTCTGTTCTAAGGGTTCTGATGTTTTTCCCTGTCTGCTTTTCAATAGAGGTTTTATACTCTTTGAATTTATCAAATGTGTTACTTTTAGCTTTAAAGAAATAGATCCAACATTTTCTTGAGTAATCATCAATAACAATGACATAATACAAACAACCATTGAGTGAGGGAGATGACATGGGACCACATACATCAGAATGAACCAAATCTAAGATGCCCTGAGCTCTACTGTCACTACTAGGAAATGCTTTCTTTATATTTTTACCTAGCATGCATCCTTTACAAATTTCATTTTTACTAAGAGAAATAGAGGGCATGCCACATTCCATGTTTTGCAGATATAGAAGTGCTTTGTAAGGAAGATGTCCAAGTTTTCTGTGCCAAAACTCGTTGGAGCTAGTCGCATCATGGGCCAATGCCTGAAATGACTATCTTGTCACGACGTACAATCCTCCTTTGCGAGTCCCAATGGGTTCTGTTGTACTCAAGTGGCTACCTTTAGCCCACGGTAGTGCCTTCCTGTCCTTGAAGATCACCCAATATCCCTTGTCCTCAAGGGTTGCAACTGATAGTAGATTCTTCTTGAGCTCGGGAACATATAATACTTCATCAACATGAATCTTGGCCCCAGATTCCAATCCGAAGGAGATAGAGCCTACTCCCTCTATCTTGTAACATTTGTCATCCCCAAGCTCAACCTGCTCTGCAAAAGATTTTGTCTTGAAATCTGAGAGGATTTCCTTGTACCCTGTCATGTGCTTTGATGCACCATTGTCTACTAACCAAGTTTTCGGCCCTGTGAAAATTGAACTGGATAAGGTAGAAACCAGGTAATATTTTTTTCTAGTTTCCTTTTCATTAGAAGGACTTTTTTGTTTTCGTTTGGATTCATCATCCTCAGCAGTTGAGGTATGATGTTTCTCTTTCCTTGGATTTTTCTTCCTATACCAGCAGTCTTTAAGCAAAATGACCCAACTTATTACAACTAAAGCATTTAATCTTAGATGTATCAATACTCTTGCCTTTGAACATACCTTTGGTGTTTGACTTCCTCTGAGAGCCTTTCTGGAAAGTGACTTTCTTCTTTCCCTTGAATCTTGATGCTAATGTTGAATGCTCTTCTTTGGTTGGCTCCTTCCTGGTAGCAGTGCAACTCTCCTCTTGGAGGCAATCATGCCATAACTTCTTAAACGTGGGTTGAATCTCCCACTTACACTAGATAAGAAGGTCTCCCATGAAGAAGGAAGACCATCAAATATGCCCTGCACTAAGTCATCATTGTCCACTGTGACATCCGTGACCAAAAGCTGATCTCTGATATCGGCTATTATGGAACAAAAAGATGCTACTGATTCACCTTTCTTTGTCTTGAAATACTTAAGCTTATGCTTAAGTGTCCTCTTTTGACTTGGAGCCTGTTTCTCATACTGATTCACCAAGGTATCCATACAGTCCTTGGCAGTGATTAACGAAGTCATCGCTAGCATTATACTGTCTTTCACTGAGTCAAAGATGATTCACTTGGCCTTTACTTGACTCTTCCAGAATCACTGGCGTTATACTGCCTTTGACTGAGTCAAAGATGATTCACTTGGCCTTTACTTGACTCTTCCGGAAGGTTGCTCTTCCTTCATTAGTGATGGGTTCCTCCACCACTGTGGTCACATACTGCTCAAGATCATGCTCCTGCAAGATATTTGTTATCCGGAGCTTCCACACATTGATGTTGGCAGCTTCTTCGAGCCTATCCTCGGCCTTGTCTGAAATGGATGATGCTATGGACCTTACGATGGAAACTTAATCAAGCTCGCTTGGATCCGTGTGTACCCTGCTGCTGCACTTCAACAAGCTTATCACACCCTAAGCTCTAATACCATGTTAATTTATGAGCTTGATTTAAAACTAAAAGTACTTATTTAAATTATGACTGTACTTTGAACTTAGTTTAACCTCATTCATAAACCAGAACAACAATAATCATAAGAATTTACTAGCATGCAAGATCACAACACATGTACCCTGGGGAAACCCTATACAGGGAGAAAAATCCCAACAAAGAATCTCCTTTTATTGCATTAATAAAGTATGATCACTTACAAAATATCCACCATGAATTACTAAGCTCTTAAAGAGCTTGCCAATGACTCTAACCTGATTGTAGACTACTGAGAAACCTTGCTGTTCTAAACTCTGTTATAGGCCAGCCTTGAAGGTGTACGTTGCTACTTTCTTGGATGGATATGCTGCACTTTATTTGACTGTTATAGCAGCCTGTTATTGGACTGATATGGATGCCTTTATTGACTGTTATAGCAGCCTGTTATTGGACTGATATGGCTGCCTTTAAGCTGGACTAATACGCACCTGTTACCACTCTGTTATGGACTGATATATCACTCTTCTTCCTCACTCATACACTGCATAACAATTGTGTAGAAGAGAGGGTCGACCTCTTGCTTAAATAGGAGTGGAGTGGTAGAGAGGGGATGGCTCGAAATAGCCTAAGTGAATGCATGTTGAAGTTAACTCAGCCATCAGAATTAGAACTGACCATTAGCTCAACAGTCAAAATTAGAACTGAATTTACCACTTCAGTTAGGAACTCGCCCTTGACATGAGATGCATGTGAACTCCTTAGCATGCACATGACTTGCATGCTTGCAATGCATGTCATGTATGCAACATGCAACGTGCGACATGCAACAAACTTGACAACTTTGACTTTGACCTAGACATGCAACTTTGACTTTTTAAAACTTGACTCTTTACAAAGCAAGTCAAATTTCTTCATGGTGGAAGGTGTTACACGTGCCAACGCACTAGATCAATACATTACATCATTTGCAATACCAGGAAGATCGTTTATTTCTAGCTCATAGGAATTTTATGTTCAACCTAACTTTTGCTAGATGCCTTGACTTTTGCTCATGACTCACAAGGCTTGACTAGGTCCATAGAGGTTGTACGATCCCCTTGACTTTTGCACTAGTCTGTCTAGCTCATAGAGGTTGTACGTTCCCCCTGACTTTTGCACTAGACTATCTAATGCTTACAGAGGTTGTATGCTCCCCCTGACTTTTGCATTAGACTTACATAGCATCGCGTTTGTCTTGACTTTTGTTTTGACTCACAGAGGTTGTACGTTCTCCCTGGCTTGATTCTCCAAATCTCCCTGGCTAGCCTCAGGGTGGCCCATATGGCCTCTCATTGGAGAATGATTGTTGGTGCTGCCAAATTTAACAATTATTGTATGCTGTTCATACCTCCATCTCTTTTGATCACATGCACATATCAGGGTAAATAGAGTGCATGTCGGAATAAAAGCTTAATGATAATTTCTGTGTTAGTGTGAATGATTTTGTGATTGCTCTTCCCTTCTCTTATTTGATTCATTTGAACACATATTATTTCTTGTTTATCTTTGTTTCATTGTTTTTTCCAAACTTGTAACCTTGGGGGATTCACTTTCGAGTCTCCACAAGGAGAATATTGGAAGTTGCTTGTAGTGTTCAAAGTCAGAACTGGAAATATAGAAAAGCATTTTAGAAAATCTTACAAGGCATGGAAAATAAATGTGAGTTTACATGTGCGGGAAGTGCAGGTACAAATAAAAAAATTGATAAATATAATATGAAGTGAAACTGATGGGGACAAACCACACGTGGACAACTGAGAGAGACACATGAAGATACGATCAGTCAACCATTGCAAAATTGGTTTTGAAACCTGTTGCTCGTTTTAAGACCATGTTTTGATCATTTCTTTTACTTTTGAGGAGCTTTTTTTTGTTTCTAAATTGAAAACACAACTTTTAGTTTCTAAAACTCTACATAATGTATAAAGATTGGCAGAAATTTGTTTTTTTGCCTTAATAAAGTTGAAAATCCACCCCTTTAAGTGCATCGTACGGGTGTTGTGCAGAACTGGCTGGAACCAGCCAAAACTGGTCAGAACTGGCGGAACTGGTTCGAACCGGCCGGTTCAGTGCAAAACCGTCCGGTTCAGTATAAAACTGGCCAAAAACGGTTCGGTACTGCCGGTCCGACTGTTTTTGCCCTGAAGGCCAGTCCAGCCGGCTGGTTTTGCCGAACCAGGCCAATTCTGATAACACTGGACTCGGCCTTGTTGGCAGCCTTTTGATATTGCAAATCTTTGAACAATTTCTTGATCCTCGTCTCCAGCTTACTAACTTTAACAATGGCTATAAGGTAGTCTCAGGAAACTACTTTAGCACTCCGCTGATGCAATTCTACCTTACCCAGAGGATGAACTTGCTTCAAATCAAAATTATCAGCTGTAGCCTTATAATCATCAGGCTCCATGTCCTATTCATCTTTATTTACTTTGGGCTGAAGGGTAGCAATGTTTAGTAGATTTTTCTCGTAATCCACAACTGTTAGTAATTTGGGGACAGCAGGCCCATCCACAATGGAGAGTGGATCATTGTCTCTCTTGAATTGACAATCTCTTGTTCATTAGATGAATCAAGAGGTATATGGATGTTGAGGATCCACAAGAATATCCGAATTATTTTCTTCAAAAGAAGGCTCACTTTCATCACGTTTAGGCTTTTTAACCTTAGGTTGATCTTGATTCTCCTCACCTTTCCTCTTCTTCGTTTCATCTTTTTCATCTTTACATTCCTTTTCATCTCCTTGAGCCTTCATTGGGACAACTTGCTTTTTACCCTGATCATTATCATCATCACTGTTACTGCCATTATTCTGTTCCTTTGCCGTTGATCCATCATCATGCGTGTTTTTCTTGTCCTTAGTGACACCAACAATAGTATCATGGATAACTAATTAAGAAAGGTTCTATTCCATCATCATGCGTGTTTTTCTTGTGCTTAGTGACACCAACAATAGTATCATGGATAACTAATTAAGAAAGGTTCTATTAGGTGAAGCTCTAGAATAAACAAGTATAATCTTATTGTCTACCTTGAATAAGACTACGCAACTTGGGCATTAGTTATCATGCCGAAGCACATGTTTTAATGTATTTTCCATTAAGATCTTCAATATAATCATCATTGATAAATACTAATCATAATAGCTTCAGATCTAGTGCTTGAAGCATCAACCGTTCAAACATCAGTCACAATTGTTTCCATATTCATTGCACTCGCTTCCATAGTGACAGAGATTGCCACCTCGGGATTATCAATGCTTGGAGCAACAATCTTCCCAACATTATTTGTTTGAATATCAACTACTTCAACATGAGAACCTCCTGTCTTCTTTACTTGTTTTACAGGTTTGTCTTCTGACTTCTTGAATATTTTAGTAATACTCTATGCTTCAGGCACAAAGGGGGTTAATTTATCAACTTCCAACCCTAAATTCTTAGGGCGTTGTTCTCTTGGAAAAGGATTCCAAATTCCATTCTCTCTCTTGCCAATTCCTCCAAAGCTCTTATATCCAGATCTAATTGACAATTTATAACCTGGGATATACAACTCCTTTTTATCCCGTGACAAGAGAGCCTGAATAGTGGCAGGAGAACGCTCATTGCCATTGGGAGACTTTGGGGAAGCCTCTCCATCTTCTATATCGACATGAACTTTGTCATATCTATGTCATAAAATCTTTCATCCTTCAGGTATTTCTCAATAACCTTTGGTAACTCTTCCTGTTTATTTCCTCATCATCCACCAATAGCCCCTGTTTTGAAAGCCCTAGGCCTCCTCCAATTTATTGGCCCTTTTTGTAGGTAGAGCTGGTGGTTTGACTTTAGAGTCGGTAATGAACTCCACTGTCTCCCTGTAGAAACTACAATACTCTGGGATCCCTGATCCAGGGTGCTTGATAGTTACAAATTCTGCATCTGATTTCCCAGTTTGACTTACTCGTTGATCAAGAATTAACTATATTTCTTGCCAGGTTTCCCATTCTGGTCTAGGCTTATGTAGATAGGCACTAGACTTTTAGGATATCCTTCTATTAGAGATAATGTGATATGGATCATATAGCCAAGCTTGATCAAATTCAAAGTCTTAAGAACTCAAGATATTTTCAATGTCCATAAGTGCGTTTCTGCTATTGAAAACATAGAATGACAAGGTAACATGGAGAGGAAAGAATGCTTTCTTATTCTTTGGAGTAAAGTGAATATCATGAGAGTTTTTCTTTGCCCAGCACACTCAAGGGAAAATATTCTCAGACTCAATAGGATAGACAATCTATCTGGTTGGACTTCTGCTCCATATATTCTAATGATTGTGTAGTCTTTGAACAATTACCAATCTCCTACCTTCACATACAAACTCAATTGTAGCAACTTTTTGCATTTTATAGGCATCTTGGGAGGATGCTCCTGTCTGATCATAGGGAACACTATATACATGAATTTATGTACAAATTCAATGAAATCCTCATTCTTTGCATGAAAACGAATCAAAGGAGTCCATTCGGTGACAAGATTTGGGCTTCGTTGATCATTGACCTTCTTCAATTGGAGATGCTGAAAATAACCAGGCTAATGATGAAGATTTAAGTACACTAGGTATGTCTGATACTTGAAAATTTTAGCTGCCTCAAAATTGATTAGCTATTTGTGGATTGACTCAACGATTCTGCAGAGTAGAATTCCACTGGAATTTTCCTTGATGGAGTGTTGATGCCATCCATCAATGCAAGCATGCATGCATCTATTGTCCGATCATCATTCAGACCTAAAATTACTGATATCATAGAAATTATTTATCTGGACCAACATGAGAAAATATTGGCTGTGGAAGGAGGATTGAGGCTTGGAGCCTCTTTTCCTTTCTCCAAATAATGACCGAGTAGGGTTTTGTTCCCTTGGACAGAAATTATTATTGAATTTATTGACTTAGATGTTGACATCAATAGAGAAATTTCCCTTAGGTATGATAAGTACCTGTTCAATTGCTTGGGTAGACACAGGACAAAGGACTTGGACTCTGTCTGCAATGAGGATGACTCTCCTAACAAGATTGTAACTGTTAACACACAGGATGACTATCTCGGGGAATTGATCCATAGAGGGGACTACAGACTTGGCTAAGCCACAGTCCCAAAGTTCTGATACGATCTTTGTCATCCCTAAACCTACCCCATACAGACTGCCTCAACTTATAAGGGGACTCAAACTTGATCTCAGGGGTCAATAACATCACACATGGCATCTGTTAATTCTCCAGACTTGGTGACTCCAGTAGATGGCCCTTCTTGGGAACTTTGGGCAGATGAAGCAGACTTGGAGTGATGGGTAGACCCTCTTTTCTTATGACCCATTTCAATTAGATGATATCACCCTAACTTGGCAAACTGATATTGTAGAAATGGGCAATTAATCAGCTTAGCCAGATACTGAGAAGTTTGGAAGATTAGTATATTGAAGCTGCTGACTTGGGAGCTGTAACTACTTAAATTCTGGTTCAAATTGCGTTCTGGGCCACATTTGTAAATAATGGCCACCTTAGGATCTTTGCCAAATGTTAAAGCCATAGGGACATCAGTAGGATGTAAGGAATTCTGCTCAAAACTGCCAAATGTGCTACCATAATTTTGGGAAATCCAACATAAGTGCTATTTGATCTTTCATTAACTAGTTGAGATTCATGAAACCAACCTGTTAACCTCTAACCAGGAGCATCTGTAAAACTTGAGATAGTTATATGATATATCTTAAGACAGACCTTAGAAGTTAAGGCTTAGGGTAACTTGTTATTTCTATTTGTTTCTATGGACTGTTGATGGTAACAATTCACTGAAGAATTATTGAATACTTTAAACACTGATTATTTAATAAACATGCATCTATAAAGACTATTTTTGTTTGACAGTACAATATGGAAAGTTTTCATCATGCCATAGTTGTAGCATGTCTCATCCATTTCAAAGTGTGAAATTACTTTACCGATCTGGTGTTCACTAACACATAAAATGCATGAATCAGGGTCTTACTGTGAAGGAAATGGAAGAACTCCAGGAAGACATAAAGATGCATCTAGAGTTAGATCGAGCAACTCCAACACACATTGAATTTTGGGAGGTGTGTATTCATGCCTTTACTTTTTTAAATCATTCCCATTTTAGATGTTTCTGGGAAGTAATTGTATCCCTCATAATATTTTATATGGGTTATGCTGCAATTCTCTGCACTTGAAGGAAAATCAGAACTGAATAAATTAGTTGAGAATAGTAGTTTACAGAAAACCTTAATTTCAAGCTGTTTCCCCTTTGCTTGGTCATGTGGAGATTAATTGGAGGAAGTTGAACATCAGATTTTTCATCTTCTAGATTCGTACATACATCTTTCATATATTCTAGAGTTGCTTTCTTTTATTTTGTCTGATATATTATGAAAGATCCTGGCAGCATATTGCCCCATTAGACACAAGTCAATCATCACATAGTTCCTACTTAATACTACCCCTTTTATCCTGTTGATTTTTCCGTTTCATAGCTTAGAGGGTGCTTAATTAAGGACACTGACTGGTCACGGAATCAATGCACATAAGATGCTAAACATCCAGACTTGTATTTTCACAAGTGTGTTTATTAAACTTTTTATTTTGTCTGATATATTCTGACAGATCCTGGCAGCATATTACCCTATTAGACACAAATCAATCATCGTATAGTTCCTACTTAATACTACCCATTTTGTCCTGTTTATTTTTCCGTCTCATAGCTCAGAGGATTCTTATTAAGGACATTGACTGGTCATGGAATCAGTGCAAATAAGATGCTAAACATCCAGACTTTGTATTTTCACAAGTGCGTTTTTTAAACTTTTTAATTTGTCTGATATATTCTGACAGATCCTGGTGGCATATTACCCCATTAGACATAAGTCAATCATCACATAGTTCCTACTTTATACTAACCATTTTGTCCTGTTTATTTTTCTGTTTCAAAACTCAGAGGATGCTTATTAAGGACACTGCCTGGTCAAGGTGTTACACCTCATATTGTATGAGGTTCCACTTTGTGATTTTCATTGCATTGGTGGGATTTGTTGCTGTTACCTTTTGAGCATTGGACCGACTTGGGGGGATTCATCTTCACAGAGCCCCTACTCTTCATGGCATTGTATCATTTGATGGAGGTCTTTGGTTGGGGGAATCTCACTTCTTGTTGGTTGGATGATTGTGCTTGCTGGTATGGTGGTCATCTCGCATGTGCTTGCCTTGTTGATCACCCCTTGGTTACATATTCGCTAGTATCTTGGAGCATGCTATCTCATTATGATGTGGTTTTTGTATATATGCTTATCTTGGATGTGCTACATCTTGTTCTTGGATGATGGGTCTAGCCCCCCGAGGGTTTAGATGATGATGGTATCAAGAGATAGATGTTTCATGATTGTTGGGGTTTCCTAGTGACTTTTGCATGATGATGTTGTATTATTGGTTTGTCACTAGGAGGGGGTGTTCTACATGGTCCTATTTTTTGATGTGTGGTGGGGACATACTTGATGTTTGGATGGGTTAGCATTTCTATTGTCCCCTTATCTTATGATGATGCTGAGGTGTTTGGATGTGTTGTAGTAGTGCACTTTGCTTGGGTGGGATTTCCCTAGGTGATATGACTTGACATTGTAGCATTTGCTGGACATCACCTAGGTGGAATGTGTTTGATAATGTTAGTACTCTTATGGATGTAGTTTTTTTTAAGTTTGAGTTAGAGTGG
>JZKD02S0737637.1:37754-48269 GCA_000966675.3 Picea glauca
ACACCATGTACCCCAAATCTCATGAAGTACCCCCTGTAAGTTTTAAACCTGTGAAGTAAAGCAATGCATACAAATTCTTAAGAACAACATAAATTAATCAATGGCTCATACACATAGTACACAAAGATTTACACTGGAAACCCTTAACCAGGAGAAAACCAACCTTCTTTAGTGCCTTACCTCTCAACTCTTCATTCTATTAATTTCACCATTCACAATACAATATATACAATATTTTAGGTATTCCACAACTACCAAAACCCTAATCCCTTAATTTGGGATTAATTTAGAAAATTGCTAAAAATAGAAAAAAACGCTAAAATAGCAAAAACTGTCCAAAAAAAATATTTCGGGGCGTTGTCCCAAACTTTGTTGGCTCCAGGCCAAACCTACCCCCCCTCGCCAGCGCTCAACGCAGGCGCAAAATGATAGGTGATAGGATCATTAGATGTTGTCGTCAAATTTGATGCACCCCTCACACACATGCAAAGAATATAACACATACCCGACATTCTCCCACTTGTTGTTTTCTTTGCATACAGGGGATCACAAGATTACATAGTCAACAATCCAGGGCAACAATGCCCATCGTTTCTCTACACCAGGAGAACTTCTCGGCACTCACAGACTTTGTCAATGAATCTGCAAACATTCTTCAAAGTGTCAACCTTCTGCATCAACACCTCCTTGTCTTCAACCATGTCTCTCACAAAGTGATACTGAACATCAATATTCTTTGTCCTTGAATGATAAGCTGGGTTCATTGCTAGGAAGATTGTAGTTTGACTGCCACAATCTAATCTTACTGCTTCTTGTACCAACCCAATACCTGAACACAATCTTTGTAATCATACGGCTTCCTTGCATGCATGAGTGGCTGCCATATATTCGACTTTTGTAGTTGAGAGTGCCACTACAACCTGTCTTTTGCTCATCCAACCGATTGCTCCTCCAAATAGGTTAACCGTTAAACACATACCCACTTGCTGATCTTCTGTGATCCGGATATCCAGCCCGGTCCGCATCAACAAACCCATGTATGTCCAACACTCTGTCTAATCCTGGTCTTCCTTGGTAGCACAATCCATAACTAGAAGTGCCACGCAAATACCTGAAAACCCTCTGTACTGCTGTCCAATGCTCCTTCCCTGGTTTTGATATATACCTGCGCAAACCTCCCACTGTATGTGAAATGTACGGTTTAGTATAGACCATTGCATACATCAAACTGCCAACCACACTAGCATACATAACATGGGACATGTCCTCTTCCTCTTCCTGTGTCTCGAGACACTGATATGTAGATAACTTTACACCCACAGGAATAAGAACTTTGATTGGTTTACTTTTCTGCATATTAAACCTCTGCAATATCGTCTCAACATATTTTCTCTCATTCAACCAGAGCTTCCTGTTTACACGATCTCTTTTAATTTCCATTCCTAGAATGAAGTTAGCAACACCAAGATCCTTCATGTCAAGTTTGGAGGATAGCTGGGATTTCATCTCCTTGATAACATCCATGTTATTTCCTACCAACAACATATCATCGACATACAACACTACATAAATGAAGTGATTACCAACTTGCTTGGAATATACACAGTGATCAACCCTGCTTCTCACAAATCCCAATCCAAGGATGTATGTGTCAAACTTTTGGTACCACATCCTAGGTGATTGCTTCAGAGTCCAGACCATATAGTGACTTCTTTAGCTTATAGACCAACTCTTTCTTTCCCTTCATTGCGAAGCCTTCTGGTTATTTCATGTGGATTTCTTCTTCCAGATCCCCAGGTAGGAATGTTGTCTTCACATCCATTTGTTCTACTTCAAAATCAAAAGCAACAACATATAAAAAATCTAATAGAAGTTAACTTGGCAACATGAGAAAAAATTTCATCAAAGTCAATTCCCTCTACCTGTGTATATCCTTTTGCTACTAATCAAGCTTTGAATTTCTCCACTTTGCCTTCTGCATTCAACTATTTCTTAAACACCCATTTGCTGCCAATGGCCTTTCTTCCAGTTGGCAACTCAACTAGATCCCATGCCTCATTCTTGTCCAAGGCATCCATCTTTTCAACCATGGCCTTCTTCCAGAGTTTACTATCCTCTGAATTCACTGCTTCCATGACAGTTTTGGGATCATCATCAGTAATAGATAAAGCAAAATTAACACGAAAATCAGGTGAAATATACCTTTGTAGTTGCCTTCTTTCCCTCATTGATCTCCTCAACACTCGAGTATGAGGCTCTTCTTCTTCTGATTCATCTTCTTTTGTTGATTCATATTTTGCATCATTCAACTCAAACTCTATTTTCTTAGGTTCTTCTTGCCTTGGTGGGAATTCCTATTTGGAAACATCTTTAACCTCTCTAAAAACAACATCCCGACTGTAAACAGTCTTCTTGGTTTCTGGGTTCTAAAGCTTATAACCTTTCATACCATCTTTATAACCAATAAAGATACACCATTTATCTTTATTATTTAGCTTACTCCTATTTTCCTTTGGAACATGTACATAAGCATCACAACCAAACACTCTGAGATGTTCAAGAGAGGGTTTCTTACTTGTCCATAACTTATGCGGAATTTTGTCCACCAACGTAGATGAGGGTGATCTATTTACTAGGTAACATGCAGTACCCACTGCCTCTGCCCATAATTCCTGTCCTAACTCGACACCACTGAGCATGCTCCTTGCTTTTTCCATCAACGTCCCATTCATCCTTTCTGCAACCCCATTCTGTTGAGGTGTGTATGAGGGCCTTAAACTCTTTAAATATATCAAATACCTCATATTTCTTCCTAAGAAAATAAATCCATGTTTTCCTTAAGAAATCATCTATGAATGAAACATAATACACAGATTTACCCAGTGATGGAACATACACCGGTTCGAACACATCACTGTGTATCAACTCTAAGATCCCCTTTGCTCTTGTAGAACTAGATGGGAATCTTACTCGATTCTGTTTACCATATATGCAATGTTAACATAAATCAAAATCCAGTGTGCAATTAGACATACCTTCAACCATACCTTTACTGTGTAATGTTCGAAGGCCCTTTTCTCCAATATGTCCTAGTCATTGATGCCACAACATGGTCTTCTTTCCAGAGATAATATAGATGATATCTTCTTTATTTCTCTGCTTAGGGACAATAGAACTATTACACCCATCGACATAAGTTCTTCCCAATAACTTGTACAGAGTTCCACACTGAACTCACCTCACCAACACCATTTCTTCTCGTACCATCTTGCAAGTGCCCTTTCCCAATAAAGTATCCACATCTGCATCATGCAACTTACTTACAAATATTAGGCTTCTGGCTAGATTTGGAATGTGCAGAACTCCAGGGAGAGTTCTAATCCTTCCATCTTTCAACAACAACTTAACCCTTCCATGTCGCATGATTTTGGCCGTCGAGTCATCTCCTAGGAAGACATCACCTCTATCGTACTTTTCATATTCATTGAACCACTCCATGTGAGGAGTCATATGAAATGATGCACCTGAGTCGACCAACCATACATCACGATCTGCATATGTACCTATAGATGCCAGGTAAACATCACCTCCTTTTTTGTGGAGGTTTTTGCCTATGGAAGAGGCATCATCAAATCCCTTTGCTTTATCAACATTCTTAGACTTGCAATCTTTCTTATAATGCCCAACTTTACCGCATTTCCAGCGTTTCCTCAAAAGATTTTTCTGGGGATTTAGATCTACCTTTAGATTTAGATCTTGCCCTCGAAGAGTTATTTTTATTCTTATCTTGGGGACAACCTCTTATAGATAAAGCATATGTGCTATGACTATCCATGCTTTTCCACCTCATCTCTTCTGACAACAAGGATGGAACTACACCCTCATACTTCAATGCAGGTTGAGTGGTACTACCAATTGCTAAAACTAGATTATCCCAGGAGTCTGACAAAGAACATAACAAAGTAATACACTTATCTTCTTCTGCAATAATAATATTAATAGAGACAAGTTGACTTACCAGAGTATTGAATGTTGAAGTTTTGCAACTTCGAGCATTCATTCTCCATACGAAAGTACAAGAAGACCTATCTCTATCATTATAAGAAGCCCCAAGAAGAAATTGAAGACCTAGGAAGAGAAGTCGGCCCCACCAGTAAAAGACAAAAAATAATAAAGTAAATTTGAAGATCCAAAATGAGAAATCAACCCCAGACGGGTGCCTGGATTAGTAAAAATACAGGATTGGATCATTTCATTTGGTTAGTCAGACAACTCTCCTTCTGTAGTGCGCATAAGGCAGTTGTCGGTTGTAGTTGTGGTAATTTCGCTATATCTTAATTTTTGGTTATCTTGGTGAGTGCGCCACACTTCGGGAAGGCACTAGACTTGGAGAAGGTCTTGCTTGGTGTTATCTTGGCTATTATAGAGACACTAGCTCTTGGAGATGCTAGCCTTGGGGAGGATCTTCTCTGTATAATATTTTGATCCGGGTATGGTGATGTACTGGTAATATCTTGGATTGAATTCTTCTATAAGAAAGCTTGCTGGGTTTTCTCCCAAGGTTGGGTTTCCCAAGATAAATTCTTGTGTTCTTGCGTTTATTGTGCATGGTTAATATTTCTAGATCTTGTCATTTTCACTGCATTGTTATAGTTGAGATTTCCAGCGTATAACTATTCTATGATAATTGTGGTATGAAAGTAAATCTTGTTTCGAAATCAATCATAAGGAAATAACTATCAGATCTGAGAATCAGTAAAAAAAATCAACATGGTATCAAAGCTTTATTGAAATATTGCCACTGCATAGTTTTTGTTTGCCACTGCACAAACCTGAACTTGTCAAGCTCGTTGAGCAACTTATTGGAGGATGTTGAGATTAATTTTTCCATAGATCAACTTGCCCTAGCCTAGCACACCTCCTGGTGGTCTCAGATTGCAACTTGGTGAAAGTTGAAATTTCACCTAAAACTCACTACAACAGTGGCAATAACACTTTTGTGAATCTCGCTAAGCATTTATTGAGCTGAGTTGTAAATAATTTTGGCGTAGAGAAACTCGCCTTGCCCTAGCGCACCTACTGCACTTTTCAGATTAACTATTCGTCAAAGTTGAAATTTCAGGGTTTCAGGCTTGTTAACATTTTCTTGCAATTGAACCTACTGATTCAGATTTTTGACTTCTTCTTGTTGAGATGATGTACTATCTCAGATCATAAGACACGCTGGATGGTACTACAAATTTCAAAGGTATGTACTTGTATATAAGTTATATCATGAGGGTGTTTGCAGGAACTGTACACTTGGCAAAAGGACATTTGTCCAAGCAGTGACAGTGGATCCAAAGGGATCTTAGATCTAGTGCACTTAGAGGAAGCCCAAGAATTGGAGGCAGCAGTGGTGATGTCTCCCACGGTATATGACAACTCAAAATCAAATGGGACAACAACAACAAGACTCCAAGTTTGTATACCAGGTTTGATATTTTTATATTGCTGCACCTTAAGTAAATGTTGTAACCAGGACAACTGCCTTTAGAGTTCTATTACTGTTGAGTACTTTGCTATCAAATGTTTAGTAAGACTTGAGTATTGTTGGTACGATGATCATTATGTAAATGCTCACTGTTTAGCACTAATGATGCACTTATTTACAAGATGAAATTGATCTCTTCTAGGAGATGTTCTTGGTTGTTGTCTTTGTCCCAGGTAGGTTACCTTGTAAATTCCATAAAGGTTACCACGAAGGAATGAATGGTAACAACATTAGAGAAGTGTTGTTCTTGGATTTTGTTTTGTTCTTGTTTTAGGCAGGTTACTATGGAGGAATAATTGGTCACAACACCAGAAAAGTGTTGATCTTGTTTCTTATTCTTGTTCTTGTTCCAGTTCCAGGCAGGTCACAGGTGATAGCTTTGAGAGGGAGTTATAGTGACGATTGTTCCTGTTCTTGCTCTTTGTTCTTGTTTCTATTTCTTATCATAAGAATGCTGTTCTTGTCTGCTATTTTCTCTTGTTATTGCTCTTGTTTCGAACAGGTCACAGGTGATAACTTTGAGAAGGAGCTATAGTGATGGTTGCAGGAGGCAACAAGATTAGATGGTCTCTAGTTTGAGACATAGAGCAGACTATCCAGACATAGAGTTGTATACATGACAATATACATACACGTACCAAAGGCGAAGAGGACGAAGTTAGAACCTTTTGGAAAGAAGGATATTTTTATGGAATACAGAGTGTTCCACATGGAGATTGATAGCAAGGAGTAGAAGGTTCTGATGGATGACCGTATAGTCTAGTTGTCCATCCTTCAAACTATTAGTAGAGCCAACAGGGCTAGTGGATCCACCTAGAGATGTTGTAGTGACCTGGAGGAGGCCAACATGGCTTCGTGATACTCTGAAGGATGCTCTCAGTAACACTTTTAGGGAAGAGCAAATGACATCTGAGGTTCTCGAGTTATATGACATTGATGACTCACGTGATTGATTCCGAACCTTCCGATTATGAGGAGCAAGTGGCTCCACCAGTGGTGAGGCAGATGGCCCCACCAAGTACCAGCTCAGAAGGAGCTAGAGTTCAGAGGGAGTCAACCCTTAGGTTCTAGTAGGGAGGATCAACCTTCCAGGATTGTTCATAGGAGATCATACTTCAGAGGAGGTCAGTAGGTGCAGAGAGAGCATATGGCTCTGGACATTGTACAGACTCAGAGAGAGTCAAGTTCCAGAGGGAGCATGCAGACTCAGAGTGAGCCTGATCTTA
Organism: Picea glauca; assembly: GCA_000966675.3. Classification (NCBI taxonomy): domain Eukaryota; kingdom Viridiplantae; phylum Streptophyta; class Pinopsida; order Pinales; family Pinaceae; genus Picea; species Picea glauca. The sequence continues at coordinate 44,514 of JZKD02S0737637.1, forward strand.
GAGAGAGTCAATTGTCTTAGTCGGAGAACCGATCATTCAGAGGGAGTTCCCCCTGAGATTCAGGTGGGAAAGAGACATCTTCCAGGACTGACATACAAGTGTCATGAGTAGGCTTCTAGGAGATGTGAGATCTCCTGGGAGGATACACTTACTTCAGCAGAGCCTACTTCAGTGATAGAGGGAGTTGGCCTTAGAGTTCGAGGTGGAGGATCTTGGCTGGATGTACTATTTCTTGGGATTAGAGGTGTGACAGAGATCAGATGAGATTTTCCTCAGTGAGGAGATACTAATGAGATTCGATATGATGGACTGCAAGTCCATGGCTACACCTATGGAGGCAAATATGAAGAAGTTGAGTGATTCTACTTCAAATTGAGATTTGGTGGATCCCACGATGTATAGGCAGTTGATTGGATCCTTGATGTACCTAGTTAACAACATGCTGGATACTTTCCTTGCACTCTGAGCCAGTTTATGGTAGAACCGAGACACTACCATTGGGTTGCAACAAAACATGTGTTGAGGTACCTACATGGTACAGTTGGATATGGCTTCAGATATGTCCCAGGTGGTGAAATGAAGCTGTAAGGATATGCAAATTCTAATTGGGAAGGGAGTGCAATAGATAGATTGAGCACCTTGGGGTGCCGCTTCAGCTTGGGATCGGTTACGATTTTCGGGATAAGCAGGGAGCAAATTTTTGTAGCACTCAGTGCAACAGAGACGGATTATATTACAACCAATGTTGCAAGAAGCAAAGCAGTGTGGCTTCAGAAGCTTCTTGCAAGACTTCATCCGAGACATGATGCAGAAGGGAGCAATGAAGCTCCAGTATATATCCATAGATGAGCAGATGGCAGATCATCTGAGACATGATACAAAAGGGAGCAGTGAAGCTTCAATATGCAAAGATGAGCTTGGCATGATGCAAATTGTCTCCTCGCTAAGAGGGAGTGTTGATGTTTTGGGCAACACCTGGTAGACATTCTCCTCCGATGGCCATGCTGACTTGGCTAAGGACAATGGTACATTCTTCTCAAACGTCCATGCTGACTTGGCTAAGAAGAATGGCCCAGGCATAGTCTTTATCCTTGATCATGTGACTTGACAAGGATTGACAAAGACTCGAGGTGCTGATGCTTCTCCAGATGGCAGTATCGGGCTGACATTTTCTTTCAATGGCCATGCTGACTTGGCTAAGGAAAATGGCAGAAATTCTCCTCCGATGGCCATGCCGACTTGGCTAAGGAGAATGGTATATTCTTCTCTGATGGCCATGCTGACTTTGCTAAGAAGAATGGCTCAGGCGTAGTCTTTATCCTTGATCATGTGACTTGATCAAGGACCAATGAAGACTCGAGGTACATATGCATCAGACAAACATTCTTCTCCGATGGCCATGCTAACTTGGCTAAGGAGAATGGTTCAGGGCGTTGATGTTCTCCATGTATTAGCATCGAGCACTCTCCTTCGATGGCCATGCTAACTTGAATAAGGAGAGTGACCTAGGGTGTTGATATTCTTCGTGTATTAACATTGAGCATTCTTCTTCGATGGCCATGCTGACTTGGCTAAGAAGAATGACCTAGGTGTGGTCTCTATCCTTGATCTATCCTTGATCATGTGACTTGACAAGGACTGTTGGAGACCCGAGGTGCTATGTGGGAGAAGCATACATCAACTGGGTGCTATGTGGGAGATGTATACATCAACTGGGTGCATGCCAGAGAAGATTACATCAACCAGGCTCAAGGACAACCTTTCTATGACAGAAGAAATCCAAGTATGGAGAATGCCTCCCTCGTTGAGAGGGAGTGTTGAAGTTTTGCAACTTCGGGCAATCATTCTCCATAAGAAAGTTCAAGAAGACCCATCTCTATCATTACAAGAAGCTGAAGGAATAAATTGAAGACCTAGGAAGAGAAGTCAACCCCACTAGTAGAAGAAATAAAATAATAAAGTAAATTTGAAGACCTAGAATGAGAAGTCGACGCAGACATGTGCCTGGATTAGTATAAATACAGGATTAGATCATTTCATTTGGTCAGTTAGACAACTCTCCTTCTGTAGTGCGCATAAGGCAATTGTCAGTTGCAGTTGTGGTAATTTCGCTATATCTTAGTTTTTGGTTATCTTGGTGAGTGCGCCACACTTGGGGAAGGCGCTAGACTTGGAGAAGCTCTTCCTTGGTGTTATCTTGGCTATTCTAGTGAGATGCTAGCCTAGGGGAGGATCTTCTCTGTATAATATTTTGATCTGGTGATGATGATGTACTGGTAATATCTGGGACTGAATTCTTCTATAAGAAAGGTTACTGGGTTTTCTCCCAAGGTTGGGATTTCCAAGATAAATTCTTGTGTTCTTGTGTTTACTGTGGCATGGTTAATATTTCTAGATCTTGTTATTTCCGCTGCATTGTTATAGTTGATATTTTCAGGGTATAGGTATTCTATGATAATTGTGGTATGAAAGTAAATCTTGTTTCAAAATCATAAGGCAATAACTATTAGATTTGAGAATCAGTGAAAAAAATCAACATTGAAGGCATTTAGATGCTTTGTCACAAAATCTCCATCTTCCATCCTAAGATGATACAATTTCTTTTGAAGAAACAACTTGTTTACCAGGGACTTTGACTGATACAAATTCCCCAACTTTTCCCATAGTTCCTTGGCTGTAGATTCTCCCGACACATTCAATAACACCACATCTGCCAGTCAGAGTCGAATCGTACTCCTTGCTCTTCTATCCAGCTTCTCCCAATCTTCTTTCAACATACCAGTAGATTGAGTACTAGTACCGGTAGATTGTTTACCGAGATCCAGAACGATCCATTGTTCTTTGTCTACAAGAAGGTCGTCCATCTTGAGCTTCCATAGCTCAATGTTTTGACCATTGAACTTCTCAATCTTGATTTTAGAATTGCTTGACATTCTCTTTCAACACACAAATCACCATTGCAAAGCTCCCATTGAACCCAGGTTTATCGCAGACCCAAGATAAACTTGATCTATCAAGATCGACCCAAACCCTCAACAACAAAGGCATCCCTCTGAAGCCAAAAACATGCTCTAATACCACATGTAAGTTTTAAACCTGTGAAGTAAAGCAATGCATACAGATTCTTAAGAAAAACATATATTAATCAATGGCTCATACATATAGTACACAGATTTATGTTGGAAACCCTTAACTAGGAGAAATTCAACCTTCTTTGGTGTCGTACCTCTCAACACTTCATTGTATTAATTTCACCATTCACAATACAATATATACAATATTTCAGGTATTCTACAGCTACCAAAACCCTAATCCCTTAATCCGAGATTAATTTAGAAAACTACCCAAAATAGTGAAAAACACTAAAATAGCAAAAATACCCCCAAAAATAATTATGGGGCATTGCCTAAGGTCAGGGGCCAAGCCTGGCCCCCCTGAGCCCCCCCGGCCGACACCCGACGTAGGGGTACACCTACAAGTGATAGGATTGTCATACGTTATCATCAAATCTGATGCACCCCCCACACCAATGTTACCAGAGCGTGAAGCGAAGCGGGAGCGTTTTTAGGAAGCGAAGCGTCGGGAGCGTCATTTTCAAAAAATCCTCGGAAGCAAAGCGTCCCGGAAGCGTCTATTATATATATATATATTGCGTTTATATTCAAAAAAATATGTAGAAAGACAAATTAGTTGCAGAATATATGAAAACATGCATATTTGTACATCAATATAGATATAAATGACATCCATACTACA
>JZKD02S0737637.1:50328-83792 GCA_000966675.3 Picea glauca
GAGGGGGGAAATATCTTTTATTCCCTCCTCACTTTCCCCTAACCCATCCCTAACTACACTCCACACTCTAACTCAACTCAAAAAAACAAAAAAAATGAGTCTTTGGGCAGGAAGCACATTTTTGAACCCGGAAGCGAGCTTTCGAAATCCAGAAGCGTGCTTCTGGATTTCGGAAGCTGGCTTCCTACCCAGTTTCTTGAGCGAACTCGCTCGGAGCGAGCTTCTGAGGCCGGAGCGGGGGGCGCTTCCGGTAACACTGCGCGCTTTTGGATTTCGGAAGCTCGCTTCCTACCCAGTTTCTTGAGCGAACTCGCTCGGAGCGAGCTTCTGAGGCCGGAGCCGGGGGGGGGGGCGCTTCCGGTAACACTGCCCCACACACATACAAAGAATATAACACATACCCAACACCCCCAAACATGATGTAAACACTTTTGGAGTAACCTTGAAAGCTAACAATAACCATCTCATCAAGGAGTGTGCCACATTTAGCACTGAGTCCAAGGTCAAGCAACCGCCTATAGAAAGCTCTCCCAATGTTGCCAACCAAAAGGTCTATGATACAACTAAGGGGATGGGGTTTCACGATTCAGCCCCCATCACATAAAGGCATCGCCTAGCATGGTGTAAACACTTTTAGAGCAACCCAACCTTAACACAAACAATAAACCCAAAATCTTGCAAAAGTAATGGAGAAAACAACACTAAACAAGTGCACTAGAGCTGTCTAAAAGATGTTCTAGAAGAGAGAAAAACACGTCTATGTAATAAGAGAATGCTAAAGATATAGTGCCCGTAGTGACTTGTATAAAAGAATGATGCTTGAAGTCTAAGGAATGATCACATGATCACACAAGATGATATTACCATTACACAACTCAAGTAGGGCATCCTCCCAAAAGGGATTATGGGTTCACATAAGTAGGGGGCACTCCACAAGTGGTTTATTGAGCCCACATATAAGAGTTGAATGGGTTGGCTTTAACCATAACCTTATATTCAAAAGAGCTAAAGCCAACATACAACAAAACACAAGAAACTTGTTGCACACCTTGATTACCTTCATTTTCAAACCTATACTTTTCTTTTATTCCCTTTGAATCAACATTGTTTTTACCATATACTAAAGCATTTTCGGCCTCTCTTTCCACTTGTGCAAACTTGAACATCATCACGTGATGATTGCCTACCACCCTACATCTATTCTCCTTCTAGACCAATTGGTTTTCCATATTCATACCAACAAGCACCATCCGTTTCAGAGGCTAAATTTACTCGATTTAGATTCAATTTCTCAATTATTATTACATTCCTACTCACAAGATTATGATTTATGCAAAGATCCAAAATCCTATTGCGTTTCCTTCCAAACCATGCCCTCTTAAGTGTGACTCTTGTCACTTCTTTGGTGGGACTCATCTTCTACAAATTTACTGATCTACACATTGCTTTTGTTGAGATCACAAACAAAGAGAGGGGATTGAATGGAAACAAAATGCCAACCCAAAACTTTGCAGTAAGAAGAGAAAAAACCAACTCTAATGAAGTGTGCTAGGGATGAAGCAAAAGTGCAGTAGGGAGAGAAAGATGCCCAAGCATGAGTGCGCTATGTGAGATGCACAAAACCATATAAAAGAGAAAATATGCTAACCATAAGAGAAAGCCAAAGGTGTAGTGCTTGTAGGCTTAAAATACTTGTATTAGAGAGCCTTAGCTCAATGATAAAAAAACTGATTTACAATTGAGGTTTGAATTGTGTATTAATGCACAACTCAAATAGGGCATCCTCATAAGAGATATTATGGGCCCACATTAGTAGGGAACACTCCCCAAGAGGGTGATTGAAATTTGAGCCTAAATATCAAAGTTGACTAGGTCGACCTTAACCATAACCTAGTATTACAATAAATGATGGCCTTAGCCATAATTAATGCCTAACCAAATGTATTAATGACACTTGAGATAGTTGTGGCCACAGTGAAGATTACACCATTAATTCCAACACCCTTCCTTGAGTTGAACAGGGGGCCACAGAGAGAAGTTATTACTACACAAGATTTACTTCCCCCCTTAATGTTGAGCAAGGGGCCACATGATCCTTGGACTCGATATTGCTCACACCCACATGGTTCACAACTTAGTGAAGGTGGCCTTTGACAGATGTATAGTAAAGTTGATGTGGGTGAGTTGGAATGCTAAAGAGAAAGAGCCATTGTAACATGTTGATTGATTGAAGGTACAAAGAGTGGCTCAAGTTGTCCCTTACGCTGAAGCGACCGAAAACAATACATCTAATAATGACCAACATCATAATGTAGAAGGAAGAGATCCATTGAAATATGCTATAAGAATCATCTACAAAAATTATTGGGATAGATCTTGCAAACCTACGAATAAAGACTGCATAATAGAAGGTGAGAAAGTACTTAGTTCCCCCATGAGAACAAGTGGTCATAGGCTTGAAAATGCCACCATGAATCAACGCCAATAACTAAGAGGAGGGCCTTGCATCACAATAAGATGAAGCATTTGCTGGAAGACCACCAACTCTGGAACATAAAGACAATCTTCGAATGTGGTAGGGGGTCAATAATGATATCATGACATCCTGGAAGAGGAAAGGCTCAATAAGAAAAATGCACTCCCATGTGTGCATCCTAAGAAGAACCCATCAAGTCCAACAATAGTGTAGAAGGCACTGTAGAAGGTACATTAATAAGAGGAGGTACATCAAACTGTAATAGACAAGGATCACCATAATAGGGTAAGAATCATTTGTAGAACCCTCAGAAGGACACAATGTAAACGATCCTAGTGGATAGTGAATAGAAACTCCAAATATAACATTTGTATTGGAAGGATCCTATAGGCAACATATTGGAATATGGGCTCACGTACTTGATCCAAAAAACTTTAGATGTAAAATAAATGAAGCTATACTTTGATCAAGGGTTTGGCACAATAGATCGCAACCATATCTAGAGTGCACATCTAGATGTGCACTATAAACGTTTTCAGTGATATCATCTAGAAAATCCCAGTTGCAAACTGTTATTCGTGCAAGCTCTTCAATCCCTTGAAGACAAGTGAAGCAATACTTAAAGACAACTTTCCGTATGATAGTGATTGCATATAGAGTTTTTCTCCTGAAATAGAAGTAGCCTTGTTGAATAGGGAAAAAAATCCATTGTGAGGTTGTTAGGTTCATCTAAGATGAAGGCTTTGTAAAGTCTTCAAAGAATCCCTTGTATAGATCAAAGAAGGCAACAGTACCAATGCTTTGAAGAAATCTTGTAGTGTATTATTTCTGTATTTAGGGTAGCACAAGCCTTTGCAAAAAAAGAAACCCTAGAGAAATATTATTGCAAGGAATGGACAAGAATATGCCGTTGGATTTTGAAGAGAGGGAAAGCTCTAGGAACCCTAGAAGAGAAATTCAACCCATGTATAAAGATAAAACCGTAAAAGAAAAGATCCAAACTCGCAACCCGTAGTTGATGACTTGAAAACTTTGGACGAAAAGCTAAAGTAAGATATGATAAGATAAGATAATTTTATTAATGTCCAGAAGTGACTACAAATAGGTCAGTGGGACTACTAAGTACAATAGTATCAATACATTGTGGCAGGCTTAATGTTTCCAAGTATTAGAGAAAGGTGGAGAGGGAGTTTTGGGACTCTCTAAGGAGGCAGAAGAATCATCCCCAAACTCATAATAGATAGGACATCGAAAAATAAAGTGCTCCTTTGTCTTGATCTTTGGCATATGACATAGCTGGCAAATCTCTTCCTCTCATGGAATTTGATGCGTGGCCTCTATTTGTAGCATATGAGAACCCATGTGAATCTAGCCCAAAGGGATCTTGAGCGCATGCACCCAATCTTGAAGTGTATAAGTGGGTTGACCAATGAGGCAATGTCCCAGCTCTAGGAAGTGCTCTACATAGAAAGTGATCTTAGGTTTCAACCTTCCTAGCAGGTCAAGCTAGGTGACCTAGACATATTGTTTATAGATGTCATCTATGATAATCTTTTTCATCTCCTGCTTATTCAGTAGGAGATGTCTAGGGACATTCAAAGATTACTTGAAAGGTGGGAGGCGGTCCACTAAGATGCCAATTGACCGGAGAAGGATCGAAACCTTTGAAACCTTGCACCCATGAGCTCAAGCCGTGGCTTTGTTTGAGGCTAGGGTCTCAAAGGAGAAGTAAGCAAGGTACACTTAGTGTTCCCTACTGGCTGTCGAGTAAACAAAACATCATATATGATACAAAAACAAGACCAATTTTAAAATTTCCTTGAGCCGAAAGGGGTGGGTTGCAAACTTTTTTTTGAACAATGGTGTGGGGCACTGACCGCTTGCTCCTAATGATGTGGTGGGTCGTGAGGGTCTATACTCTATCCATCTTGGCCAAGTCCGACTCCATTGTCAAAGATCACAAAATCTGGAGAGGGAATCAAGCTGTCTCTGCAAACCTTCCGGGGTGGACGCCAAGAGGATCACATCATCTGTGAAAAAAGGGTGGAGATCAAGAGCTAATAAAGAAGACAACCATCCTTGGGTTTAATATGCTACTGTAGAAAGGACTCTAGCTCATCGATATAAATCCCAAACAAGGTGGGGCATATAGGACACCCTTGCTTCACTACAATGGTGCTCTAAATAAAACATTATAACTCATGAGTTGTACGGAGGTAGGCAAGGATGGATTCATAAATGTGCATGATAGCAGTGATGAGGATCTCTAAGGTGGTAATGTCTCAAAGTTGCTTAAAAAGGGCTTCCCTCAAAACTTAGTGGAACGCTTTCCGAAAGTCTACAAAGCAACAAAAGACTTTTGAAGAGCGGTGCCTCACTTCCTCTATGATGGCTTTGAGGGTGCAAATATGGTTGGTAGTCTGATGCCCAAGACATAAACTTGCTTGCCCTCTAGCCCTTAGGTGGCATCTCTCAAGCTTCGTTGATAGCCGTAGATGAAAGGTGGTAGCATAGAGCTTGGAAACGTGTCCTACCATGATTTCCTTGTAGTTATTTAGATTAGTGGTGGGATTAGGTTGAGCCTAAGATCTTGAGCAGACCACATGGTTGAACGAATCAACAATGTATTCTATAAGAGGACATATACCATGTTTGAAGAATTTTTCCTAGAATCCCTTCTTGTCGACCACTCTACTGGTGTTCAACTCCCACATTGCCTCCCAGATATCTGAGTTGAAGAACACATAACATGAGGATGGAGGGGAGGTGACCACAATATGGGGTTACCCAGGGGCATCATACAATGTAGAGGTATGAGTGGGGGTCAATGTCTACATGGGGTGTCAATGGTGGGGGAAGAGAGTACGMTAGAAGGTTTTGGGAGAGTTAAGAAGGGCTGCTCGAAGTTCACTTCTCTGGTAAATGAAGGTACATTTCTTACGACAAAAGAGGGAACAATGGGATGTTCGTAAGTGGGGTGAGGTGGGATCATGCAATAAGGCATAACATAGCTACTTGTGGTGGATATTGCACTCATCCTCATACCAATGGTTCATAGGGCATGATTTAGAACTAGGAGATGAGGAGGGAGATCGAGTGCTATGGAAGTAGGATCTGAGGGCTGCATCACAAATAGTCGAGGTAATCATATCATATTTAGAAGAAAGTGACTCGAGAGATGAAAACAAAGAAAGGGGAGGGAGGTGTTGGTGGAGGTGGGAAGAGTAGTCATTTGGGTCCTTGTTGTTGAACAAGGTGGTTTGGAGGGGGGCCTAGAGGAAGTGGGGTATGTTGCTATGGAGGTGGAAAGAGAGGGGGGGCATCGTTCACTAAGTGGATTAGAGTGATAAAGAACCAGTGGATAATCAAGATCAGGTCTTGGTTGGATTGGATGTAGTCAACAATGTCATCTCCCCCAATGTGAGGGAAACAAGTAGAATTGCAAGAAGTTGAGAAGTAGGGTAGGCCATTTAGAATCAACAACTCATGGGACTCACAAAGGTGCAATAGTTGTCTGCCATACGGTAAAAGAGGCCCTAAGGCATCGCCCAAAATCTTGGGAAGATCCACTTATGTTGGGTCAATCTCCTGGAGGCAAAGAGCATCCTTAGACTTGTCGTGAAGTGGAACCTACTGGTCCCTGGTATGGGCATTGAAGTCCCCCGAGTATGAGATCCCCACGATTGAGAATTGTCAATATCCTTGTAGAATTTCAGATAAGGGTCCATGTATGAAATTTGAATCCCTATGTAAGGAAAAGTTTGATGATGTGGGAGGGAAGTAGCACACTTTGATGTGAATGTCTTGGGGGTGGGGAGCCATGCTACCAACCTAGACCCACATGAACTGAGCCGAGTCGTCATATGTGATCAAGGTGATTTTGGCGTGGAGAGAATCCTGAAAACTTTAAGCTACACTTCCTAAACCTCAGACCCAACTAGAGCTATGAGTCTCCTACCTATAGATTGAAAATTTTTGATACCTTGGATGTAGAGAAACTGGTTGAATGGGGCTTGCATGGGTCTCAGTCAAAAAGAGAATATTCAAGGGTTTGAGTGCATTGTAAAAAGAACTTGACCATGACCAAAATGCCCCATTGCAGTTCCAACATCCCACAGAAATCCTTGAGGGCCCACTCCCACCCTGCTTGGGACATCATTTGGAACTAGGCCGGGACCACCCCTTTGGGGGGTGGGGATCACAAATCATTGCTCTAAGGTTGCAGATAATGGCCCATTTACTTGCTTTCTGTGCCATGGATACCTGATCTTTGGAATTTTTGATTTTTTCCACTTGGAACATGTGAGGTCCACGTCTTGGAAGATCTTGTAGGGAAGTTAGAAGAGTCTCTGTTTGGCTTAGAGAGCCCTCAACTTTTTCCCCAAAGTCTGGAATCTAACGAAAAGGGTGGAATCTGTGTCATACCATGCACTCTCAAGGTTAAGATCGGGAAGATCCATGGTCTCCAGAAGGAAAGAAACCCTTGCTTGTATAAGGTCCACTTGGTCCGAGGGTGGGGGAGGGAAAGCCCCCACATCTTTAGGTTCAGTTCGCAAGTCTGTCTAGTCTGCACCTCTATGAGTTTGGCTTGTATCACTTCCTCAACTTCGTCAGGGTAGGGGGGGTTTATTGTTTCTCCTAATAACTTGAACCTAAGACTGGAGGTTTTTTTGTTGAGGTACTGCCTCCTATTTGAAAATAGCTTACTGAGAAAAAAATTCCTCATGTTTGTTTTTGAGATCCAAGATTTCCGTGTGTAGGGAATCCCTGGGTGGGTGGAGGCTTTCCTACTTCTTGGCATCTTCTTAAATAGTTTCAGGAGAAGGTTTTTGGATTCCAGATTCGAGACCTGGTTGGTGAGGGAGTGAATTTCTTCTTGCAGTTTGAAATTTAGTGATTCCATCTGCTCCATTTTCTTAACCGAATTCTATTCATCGAATTTCAAACCTGTTGTAGAATTGGAAGAAACCATATTTTCGTAGGCTAAATCTGTTTTGGGGTGGTCATGTGTCTTTGCTATGCTGCCCATAATCTAGCCTATATGGAGATCACTCATTGAGAGCTTAAGCTGTTGGTTAGCTGTCAAATTTTGTATAGGTTGTGAGGGTGCTTGTGAGGTTGCAGTGTGTAGGTGGTTTTGAGGGGCCATAGGGATGTATAATGGCTTGGATATGAAAGGGAGAGGGGATGCGGGGTCTAGACTCTAGGGTATTCACAGGTAAGAGAGGCGAAGGGGGGATGGAAAGTAGGGGGTTCGCGAGAGTGAGGGGACAAGGGGGATGAGGGAAAGGAGGTCACATATATCGGATTTGGAGTTGGTAAGGGTCTTGTTGTAAGATACGAGGATGGTAGGGATGGAGGATGGGAGCAGAGGGAGGACAGGGCTCCTATTTCATTGCCATGAGAAGGAGGAGGAGGAGGAGCCATGGGCCACTGTGTGCAAGTCTGTGGGTCACTGTGTATGCAAAGGAACCCTCATTCTGCTAAAATAAATAAAATAAAATTAAAAAATGATCCCTCAAAGAGATGATCCAAACAAACTTCCGGATCAACTGTTGTAGTGAGACCTTGAAGGTGGGTTAAAACCATGTGAAACCCTAAACAATTGATGATCTGAGAAACCTTAGATCCATAGCGCTTAGGGAAATTCATCTAGTAAAAAATCTCCAGATCACCTGTAGAAAAAATCAGATCTAGAAACACTAATTCTTCAACCCTTAGGGCAATGCCACTAGCCAAAAATCTCCAAAAATCACTACTGAAAAATCAGATTTGGAAACATTATTTTCGTAGGCACAAAAAAATATGCCACCAATGAAATGTCTCCAAACTGTTGCTGAAAAATCAGGGCCGAAACATTGGTTCTGCATTGATGAAAAATAATGCTGCTACCAGCCTATAGCCCCAGAAAAGCTGCTGAATTAAATCAGCAAGTAAACCCTAGTGTTGGGCACTCAAATCAGGCTTCAACAGCCCTAAAAAAGCCTTTTCCAGCCAGCAGAAAACACCATGAAAAACAGCCGTAATATTCCTCCCATTTGGATCTCTTTTGGATGCCAAATTCTGATCACAACAGTCTGAACAACCAAAGATAAAACCTAACAGAAGTGAAGTAGATAGGAAAGGTTCACACCCACTCTGATACCATGTTGAGATCACAAACAAAAAGAGGGGATTAAATGGATCTAAAATGCTAACCCAAAAACTTGTGCTAGAGAGAGAAAGATGCCCAAGCATGAGTGTGCTAGACATGAGTTGTGCAAATACACATAGAAGTCAAAATATGGCAATCACAAGAGAATGCCAAAGATGTAGCACTTGTAGGCTTAAAACACTTGTAATAGAGAAGCCTTAGTTCAATGATTAAAAAAGATGATTGACAAATAAGGTTGGAGTTGTGTTTTTATACACAACTCAAGTAGGGGGTCCTCCCAAGAGGGGTTATGGGCCCACATAAGTAGGGTGCACTCCCCAAGAAGGTTATTGAGCCTACATATCAAAATTGATTAGGTTGGCCTTAACCATAACCTAGTGTTACAATAAATAATGGCATTAGCCATAATTAATGCATAAGAAAATGCATTAACAACACAATATGAGATGGCTGTGGCCATATGTAAAGATTACACCATTAATTCCAATAACTTCTACTCAATACTTATCTTGAAGTGACTTTCCATGTAGCATGTTCTTCACCATTTTTACAACTTCTGCTTCTTTCACCATCGACTATTTGCCTTTGGATTCCCTCTTTGTTGCAGTCATAAAATTCATCTACCATACTCTTCAATGCTATCCCACTAGAGAACCCTTCTCCTTTTGCCATAGTCATCATCGACTATCAGCTTATACATCTGAAATACTTGGAACTTGCCAGTGATGGCATATTCATTGAATCACATATCTCTGAATGCACAAGCTTCAACACTTTTGTTGCTATCCAACTTTAACACGTGTCAAAAGCCTCCCTTTTCCATTCTCTTGTTAGGGATGCTATACATACCGCTCCCTCTTGAATAGAAGGTAGAACTCCACCAACCAATTTTAAGCTAGTTAGAAGTGAAAGAGACAAAAAGCTTAAGTGCCCATTCCTTTGATGTCAAAGGAGACTAGCATCAAAGCCAATCTTGGAAACCTCCTACTGTGAATCTATCACTACCACATCTTGTTAATCTATCACTATCACATCTTGAAACTTATACAATGGATGCTTTTGCACTCCTCAAGCAATGATTTCTCTCTTCTCTTGTGCTTCACCAGGTACATGCTTGCTTGAAACAGTTCTTCATTGTGAAAACTTTGTTAAGAAACTTGATTGATAGAAAGCACATTTGTACTTAAACCAAGAGTGTAAAGAACATTCTTGAATATGAACTTCTTACCTCTTGCCAACTTCAGTTGTACATCTCCATGCCCTTCAACAACATGGGTCTTGCCACCTCCTAGAGCAAATGTTTCAGTACTGGACTTGGCTTCCACAATAGAAACAATCTAGTCCATATATGTCATATGATTTTAGATGCCTAGGTCAAAATATCAATCATTCACCTCATACCTAAAAACATTCACATGCTTCCATTGACCATTTTACTTTTGAGAATCGGATAGTATTCTATTTTGTAGGCTTGCCAATTTTATTTTTAAGCAAACAAAATTTGAAATCACAGAGATCTAACATTGAAACCTAAGCCCCAAAGAAAACTCACCTTCTATGTACCATCTTTTCCACTTGGAAAACACCTTCCAACTAACAACCATTATCACCCTGGAGTGTACTTCTCACCTTTGCCATGACTTTGGTCTCTTGACAATGTCTTCTTGCCCACAAATTTTTTCTAGCTCTATGGATGACCTCGCAACATCTCCCCGCCAACAAAAACACAACAAAAGTTTCCTTCGATGTCCTTACCTCTCTTCCCCCCACTTGTCAATGGTTCACTTAACAAAAAATGTTGACTTTGCAGACCAATTTTTGCTTCGTAGCTGTGTGTTCCGTCACCTGTGGTTTATGCAAAATCCACATCCATGTTTCCCCAAGGCACTAAATTATGACTTCTTTGCAAATATTTAGATCTATGTCTTAGATATATCACACGCTCTTGCACACTCAATGGTATTCTTCCTTCCAATGGGCAATAAATATTTTTCCTAGCACTCCTGTAGTACTCAAACGCTCCCATTGCCTTGACATTATTTTTTAAAATCATTATTCTAGCATTAACGTTCCCTCTTTGACCTGGGTGACTTGTTAATGTGATGTTTTCTTGTGCACCAACAATGCGACTGTGATGCTTTCTTTCACAACAATAATTCATGCTGTTGTTTTGTCAGATCTTCCCTGCTTACATTGCCAAACATGATTGGTATTGCCCTCTTTGTAGAGGAGTTGCACTTACCTCTGCACATGTGGTTTACTGATTACTCTGTTGCATGTGAGAATGTGAAGAAGTTTTAAGTATTCAGTGGACTTTGTGTAACAAACCTCCATTTCTTGCTTTGTTATACAATTGTTGTTTATCAATAATCCTATTGCTAGACATTGTCAAACTATCTTCCTGCTGCAGACATACTCCAATCCTCTTCAATTACTTGGAGCCGTCAATGCCAAAAAATGTTAACTACGTTCGACTGTCTGCTTGTTGTCTTCTTGCTGCGCCCGCATTTGCCCTATTGTCAAAATATAATTTGCAGAGTATTTGTTGAATTACAATATTACTTCCTCACACTTCCTGCTGACTCACCCATCATTGTCGTGCTTCATGATTCTTGTAGATTCTCATGGTTTGTGACCTGTCATTGTTTCTCATATATTTAAGCTTTTATTGTTTTAGGATTTTGGATAGGGTTCCCTATCTCAGGGACCTAGACGTTTCCCATGACATTTCCTAAAATTTGCGGGCTGCCTCCGCATGTCACCCGAATGCATTTCCCTATTCCCTTGCCCCCCCAATCTCATAAACTAGGTGGAACATTGCAGATTCTTTTCCATTTCCACTAACTGTTCGACATTGTTGTTGACTACTTGTTGACTCATTTCTTGCCCTGTTAGGCATTATTCCTTGTTGGTCATGAGCCATAACTAGACCATTACCCTTAGTCTATTTCCTCCTATCTTATGAGCCACCGAACAGATTGGTCTCCGTGTGACAAATTTTTTGAGACCGTTGATATTTTGTTTTTAATGTTTGACGTTCTTAAGTTTTGCACTTAGGGATTTGTTTAATAATTTCTATATTCCCTGTTTGTTGGCCATGATCCACCCATATGTCACCTTTCTGACTGTCGAGTCTTTTCCCACCTAGAGCATTTGTGACCGCCCCTGCATCAAATTGGCATATGTATTTCTACCACCCGGCAGATCCACCATCAATAATTCTATTACTGTGTTGCTTGATTCATCTATGCTAGTTTGGAAGTCATTAACCTGTACATCAACAACATTGACCCGTAGACAATTTTGAATTAGGGAAACAATTTATTTTATTAATATATGAAACCTCAAATAGATTAATAAAATACATCAAATTTAATACCTTTTTATTTTTATTTTCTTGTGGAGTGCATCCATTGTCAATGTTATTTGTTGCTCCATTGCCTGTGTTTTTCTGCTCGCACACTTGCCTCATGTATGCCACATGTTATCATCCAGAAATTCCTGCCCTGCAAAGCTTAAGGGAGTTCGGATAACATTAGGAAACAAGCCATTGTCACCTCGCTTATTTCCTCCCACTTCAAAGTTAGTGCTTGCTATCTTCAAGTGGGTATTCCTAAATGATCTAAGGAGTTGAAGGTAAGTCAAAGAATGATCAGCGACACCTAAGATCGAAATAAAGATTGCTGTTCTAAAATAAATCTGCAATTAAATTCTAAAAACAGCAAGCTGAAAATTCCATGAAACACTAAAATAATGCATGGAAAACGATGCATAAATTTAACACTTGAGTGTAGGCATGCAACCCATTGCAAGCCTATGCCGGAAACACGTTAATTAATGTGCAAACAGAAAAAGAAAGGGGGCGGCCTCATAAAGCAAGCAAAATCATGTGATCATGCCTCAACATATGTGCAAGTAAGAAGGAATCAAGGGAGCACTCCTCTAAGAATGGTACTTCAACTCATCAATACTTGATCCATGTGCCAAGAGTGTCCAATCAAGCAAAGGCATCCACACGATGAGGCTCAAACCATGCTACACCATGTCAAACATAGCTGTTGAGAGGGCTAAAACCATCTAGAAATGAGTGTAAAAGAAGAGTGCTCTCCTCAAAGGAGTCCATCATGCTAAGATCTCATTGTCATCCCAAACCAGTCCATAAGCACGAGGGCATTCATCCAATGTAGCCAAGTTTCATACTATCTCATCAATGCCTAGCCATTGTGAGGGCTAGATCAATCATAAGACAAAGTGCAAAGGTGCAGTGCTTACTCCAAATGATGTTTGCATATGCTAAATATACCATTACTATGCCAATCATGCACATGTGACCTAGGGTGTTTCTGCAGTAGGAATCCCCCAACCATATAAAACACATCAAATACATTGATAAACTTGCTGGAACCGTGTGAAAGGGAGTCAATGTGCTAGCACTCTCCAAGTGAATGATATCAACCATGTAAATGTGCAATTCTCCAAGTGCTAGGGAAATCAACCTCTAGACAATCTCACATCACCATTGTCCAAGGGTCAACCCCTTGGAGGGCTAGAGTCATCATACATGGACAAAGATGTAGCACTCTCTAGATGAACAAGTATACCAAGACAACACCATGATGAGGTAGCATGCTTCATCTATACCAAGAGTGTGATTCATCAAATCAAAGGGCATGAAGAAAAACAATAGATGAGCCATGACAATCCATCAAGGAGAAAATGAGTCTCCTCCACCAAAACACCATCCAATCAAAATTCCATATGCAACATGCTGCAAACCCATCCATTGTGATGAAAATCACAAGTGTTAGCCTCATACAATATAAGGGGTAACAAGTACAATCATGATGTTGCATTGAATAGGACCAACCACCACAATGTGCTTTATGGTAGGTCTCAATCACTCTCTCAAGAAAGATGAATGGAAGCAGTGAAAGAAAGAGGCATACACTAATTTTAACGACACTTGCTACTGATTACTCATTACCCTTTTCCCTTGCTTCAGCTTCCAAACTATAGACAGATAATTTCGTCTTAATATCCTCGGGCACAATATCCAAAATTTCAAGAAAAATGACAAATTTATCCGAGTGTGCCTCAATAGTGGTCGCACCATCCCCATCAAAGTATAGAAGATGCTTCCGGTACTTATTAGGAAGTGCATGTGGATGCCCTGCAATAGCAGTAAAATCAGGAGGTGCATATGCTTGGGCCATATTAAGAGAGACATCAACCAAAGAAGTTTATCCAGAAACCTAGAGGAGAAAACGAAAAAAAAATAACAGGGATTGTAATTAAAAATATAAGCAAAATTTCCTTACTCGAACCTCTGCCTCGTACCTGTCTGGTTAGTCCTATCAAGTGGAGTTGCCAAGAGAGATATAAAAATACAATTATAAACTGCTCACCTTAGTAAGCGTAGCTATATTACAGATCAGAAAAAAAGCCTCAGCACTCAGGCAACGGAGCCAAAATATTATCACTTTAAAATTCCTACCGTGCACAGTTTAATGTTGTCTGGATAACATTAGGAAAAAGTCACTGTCACCTCGTTTATTTTGTTTCACTTCAAAGTTAGTGCTTGCTAACTTTCTGGGGGTACCCCTAAATGATCCAAGGAATCCACTTTAAGTCAAAGAATGATCAGTGACACCTAAAATCGTAATAAAGATTGTTGTTCTGAAATAAATCTGCACTTAAATTTAAAAAACAGTAAGTGGGAAATTCACTGAATGCCCTAAATATGCCCAAAAAACAATGCAGAAATTTAGTACTATGTTTGGGCATGCAATCCAATGCAAAGGTAAGCTGGAAAATGCTTAAGTAAATTGCAAAAACAGCAATTACTGCAGGCTGTAATGGCTGTTTTAAGTGATGTAAATGCTAAATTAAATGCTGTGTTTTGTATTTTGTTTTTTGCTTTTCTAATGCACACAAATGGAGGTAGGCATACAGTTTTTCTCTCTTTTTCCACAAAAATCAAGAAAACAACAAGATAAATCTTGCTGTTTTATGACAGAAAATTACCTAATGGCTAACTAAAATCCCTAATCTATATGCCCTATATGCCTAGGATGCACAAAAATCGAGGAAATTAAATAGCTTTTGTTTTTTAATGAATAATTTAATAATGCAAGCAAATCAACTAGTGCCTTATGGAGTCAAATTATGAATATGGAAAAGTGAATAGGGTGAATGAGAATACTCAAGTCCTATTACCTAAATTCTATCAAAAACGTAATTAAGAGCAAGAGTCTACAAAAGTATAGAAATTATTACACATGAAACCAGTGTTGAAAAAGTCGGCATTGGCAAAAAGTCGGCGAGGGTCTGGAAAAAATCGTTTCGGCAAAAGTCGGCAAAAAATCGGAAAACCACGACTAACATTAAAAAATACAAAATATATTCATTTTTTTCAAAATTTTAAACATATAAAGAAACAACGACATCAGATAAACACATTGGCATATAAATATGGAGAAATCTGTTAGAATTAGGGCAGTAAAGCAAAACAGAACTGTCTTTAAAATTTCAGTGAGAATAACAACCAAGTCTTATATTTAGAAACCAAAACTATACTGCTTGAACAGAAAAGACAAACATATGTACTCAGATTAGTTATTTAGCAAAATAGTAGATCTAGAATAAACATCAGTTCTAAATCTACAATGCTGATGTAAATCTTATACAGATCTAAACTCAAATAAACATAGATCTGATCATGAGTAATATAACAAACTTCAGAAACTAGGAATAAGAACCAAACTCAAAATAATGTCCAGATCTGATAGAAGTAAACTGATCTAAACTATGTAAGTAGATAAACAGTAGATCTCATAAATGAAAACTTCAGAAAGTAAACAACAACTTACAGATCTGACTGTAAGATCTTACCTGAAACCTTACCTCAAATTTCTGAATGAGAGCAGCCACACATAGGTGATGTAGATCACTGTAAATATGCTCAGAAAAAACCTAGCTCATAGATCTACCATGTAGGTTAGATCTCTTGCCAAGAGATGAATGGATTTTCTTGCCACAAGTAAGAAAGAGAACACATACAGAAAATTTTGTGTTTAAACCCTTATGCTCACAGAAAAACTTCAAGCACCCAAACCCCAACAAGCAGGATTAGCTGTAGTCAACAACTAGAGGTCAGATCTGTGGAGAGAGGTCACTGTCCATGCAGAAAAGAGGCTAGAAGGGTCACGGTTCAGACAGATAACAAGAAAGGGAGTCAAGGGCTGAACCACCAAAACTTCAAGGCTGAAACACCACAGCGGATAGACAAGGGCTGCACCACAACAGTAGTAAAGGGGCCGCACCACAACAGCTACACCACAACAGTAGTAAAGGGGCCGCACCACAACAGTGGTAAAGAGGCCGCACCACAACAGCAGAAACCACCAGCAACAGATGCAAGAAGGGGGCCGCACCAACTACAGAAGATACTCCAACAGCAAAAGAAAAGAGGGCCGCAGCAAGGAGAGAAAGGATTCGCTCACCTCAGAAAAATAGCTCAAGAGCATAAATAAAAGTTATCTTTAAAGGAGGGGGGAAAGACCTCTATTTATACTTATAGGTTAGGGTAGAGATAAGGGTAGAAATAATTAAAATAATTATTATTAAAAATAGCATGTTTAAATTAATTAATTTAAACATGTTATAATTAACATTTTAATTTAAACTTTACTTTAACCCATAAGACAAAAAACAAAAACCCCAAACCAACACAAGCAAGGGTAAAGGGGGGTTTAGGAGGGGATACATAGTGGCAATACTTGTCCATTCATTTTCAAGGTGACCTTATTAACTTTATCATCATTGCATATRGAATACATCCCTTATGTGGTCATGCCCACCTTCAAGGAGGGTCATACACCAACAAAGTACCTGATCAAAGATCAAGTTGCCCCAKAACATTTCTGGGGTCTTATCCACCAAGGTACAGGACCAAGGATCAACCCATGCCCCAGGCATGGGTACCTTGGACCATGTCCAGGGGCCCTAGACATATCTAGGGGCTTTAACTGCTTGGTCCCAGACCAAGAACCCAGTCATATACTGGGGGCCCTCTCAGGGGTCTTTACTGCTTGGTCCTAGACCAAGAACCCCAGTCATATACTGGGGGCCCTAACAAGGGTCTTTTGCCATGGCACTGACTGTTTGGTCTCAGACCAAGTACCCCAGGAGTACACTGGGGGCCCTAGATCTCGGCTAGGGTCTTTGCCATCCTTTCGGAGAATGGCTCTTGCAGCTGCTTATAAATTTAACAAAATCACTGATATATATGTAGTGGATGCCAAATAAAAAATTATACATCAAAGCCGATATTGAATGTTGAAGGGCCTCTCCAATACAAAATGACATCACATATATAATTATAAAATGTATCTCATGATTCATCATCACGAGGGAGATGTCTGATATACAATGACAAATGAAACAAAACTAGCAGCTAGCTATCTAATATCAATGTCAGCCTCTCCCCCTTTTACGAGAAAAGATAATGGGTTGTTTGTCAGGCCTGCCCCTGACAGTAGAAGGCCCTATAGCTGATAGTGGATGACTATTGGTGTGTGCAGGAGTAGGTGTATCAATAAGTGTAGAAGGTTGTGATGATGCTAGCACATCACCCTCCATGATGTCTTCAAGCCACTCCTCCTCCTCCTCCTCCTCTCCCTGTTGCTCCTCCAAGGCCTGCTGTTGTTCGGGTTTCTCCTCTAACCATGCAGGTGCCTCCTCCATGATAGGCATATCAGACTCCACCCTCCACTTAGACAATACATCAATATTGTCCAAGGAAATGGCATCCACATCCGTTGTTCTATCCATTTGCCTCAACCATAGTCGAAGATTGTAATGGACATACACCAAGTCATTGAGATGTGAGAACTTTAACTTGTAAGAGGGTCATAAAAATTTTAATGAGTTTTAACTTTTGAGGGTCATAATATATTAGACGGTCATAGACTCATAAATTACAAATTACAATAAATGTAATTGCTCATAAGTTCTAACCTGGTGTGTTTCTTTGAGTGTATATTTTCAAATACACTCCAATTGCGCTCACATCCCGAAGAGGTACATGTTTGACTCAGGATTCGGATGGGAAATCTCTGTAAATTTGATGCCCTTGCACCATAGTTTCGCCACCAAACATCTACAACAAATAAGAAAGAAAGATAACATAAATAAAACATAATTGAACTTTAAAATAAATTTTAAAATTTAAAATACATAATTGAAATTTGAATTTTAAAAACATAAAGTTCTAAGTTGAACTATCTTCTAAATTCTAATGACTTACGTGGCAACAAAATGTTCCCTGAAGCAACAACATCTTCATAGCCAAATAGTCCAGTACCATCCCGATACATCTCTATCTCGTGATTAATATCAAGGTGAATCACAACATCAGGTAGCATCCCCTCTGAAGACAAGCATGGGGCCCTTCCATCACTTCACCATCAAAAGCAAAGTTGCATTTGTAGGAAAATGCAGGGTTGAGGAAAATTGCTGCTGCATGAATGGGTCAATGGAGCATCCCGGTCCATCGAGTATCAATCAAATCCCATAATAACATCTGTCTACGAAACTCGTGGCTACCCTTTCCCACATAATAAGCCCGGATAGCTTCTTTGGCCCTATCCATGGCCTCATACGAATAGTCCATTGATGGCGTATCGCTATCAACCAATCTCAGAACCTTTACCAAAGGTTCACTCACTGAGCACACCTCTGCCACTCCTTCCCAGAAGGAGTCACTGTACACCAATCTAGCAATGTCTTTCCCATCCTCTCTCCTGCTATATGTATAATCCCGCTACTCATCACAAACAAACATTTGCTTCAACTCAAACTGACATCGAAGCAAAGACTGAAGAGTAATGAAGTTGGTGGCAAAATGAGTGATTGCAGGACGTCGCAACTCTCTGTTTTTGGTGTGTCTCCTCATGAGGCTAAGAACCCAAATATGGTTTTATATGAACTTGGGGACGCTCCCAACCTGATCAATCACCTTCTTGATGAAGGAGGTTTTCCCCATATCCTCGAGCATCAAATCAATACAATGTGCAACACATGGAGTCCAAAACAATGAACTGTTCCTCTCCATAAGAAACCTACTAGCAACCACATAATTAGCTGCATTATCTGTTATGATTTGCACCACATTATGCATCCCAATCTCTTGGATGAACGCATCCATCAACTCACACAACAATGCTGCATCTTTCACATGTGCTGATGCATCTATTGATTTGATAAACATGGTACCTCTAGGACAATGTACCAAGAAATTGAGAAGGGACCTACCCTTCCTATCTGTCCAACCACCAGACATCACTGTGCATCCAGAGATCTCCCATGACTGCTTGAACTATGCCAATCTAGAGTTGATGTCCTTTTCTTCTTGAAGAATTGGCCCTCACAATTTCTCAAAGGTAGGGCTTTTATACCTGTGCCAACAACAACAATGGCATCACACATCGGTTGCCAAAATGGATTGTTCTTGGTGATGTTGAGAGGTATGTCACTGCATAAAAGACACCTCCCCATAGCCCTGTCTACTTCTTTCTTCTCCTTTTTCTTCAACACTAACGTGATGGAAGGCTGTGCTCCAGGGGTGGTTCGTGTAACCAAAAAAGGTGAAAACCTCCCGGTACTTGAATCTGTGGAACCCCTCCCACTACATTATCACTCTGGGGTAGGTGTCGCTGAACTTCTAACTGAAAGTTCGACCTTCCTTGCCGCTGCGTCATTTTTCTTTTTATCCTTTGCTTCAAGTGAATCAAATGCAATTCTCATAATCTCTGGGGTTGTGTTACCACAAACTTCAATATCATGCTCGAGGATTTTAGTTAAATGATATTTCAACCTGCAAATCCTTCCTGACATATTCACCCCATAGAGTTTGCAACTCGATCGTTGTCGGTTTGTCCCATCTTCAGGGATCCCATACACCCAAAATGGATCCAAAATCTTCGGCATATTTTTTGATGAAATTGACAGCTTCAAAATTCAACCCCAAGGCACAAAAAAACAAGAAAATGATATTAAACCCCACTAGAAAAAAATAATAGCCCATTGGTAAAAAAAATCAGACCTCTAGATTAAATTATTAGCAATGAAAAATGACAATAAGATGGTGGAGAAAAAATTAATAGCAAGGCTCAAGTTTGCTGTCCCATAAAAAAAAACATTACATTGTTTTATGGGCATGAAAATCATGGCAAAATGACAAAAAAAAAACAAAACGTAGGCAAGCAAAGATGCAAAAATATATGGAAAAAGGCATTAACATGGAGGGATTTAGAATCTAGATACATACCTATGAATGGAAGATTCAACACCGGTTGGAAAATGAAATTGAACCCTTGCTCCACTTAGAAATCCTTGATGGTGATGATGATGGTTGTTAAGTTGCCTCCACAATGATTGAGGAAGACCACAAACCCTTCTCCTTACTTCTCCACAAGCAAACAAGTCAAATGAGAAAAAGAAAAATAAAAAAATCGCTTTATCCGCGCAGGTTCCCTACGTTCCACGACTTTTTCCATCAACTAGCGACTTTTTCGAAAAAATTGCCGACTTTTAGTAAAAATCGCGACTTTTTGAAAACTGAAAAAATCACAATTTTTTGAAGGCGATTTTTCGGGTAGGGGAAAAAGTCGTGACTTTTTCAAAAAGTCGCAAAAAATCGCTGATTTTTTCAACACTGCATGAAACACATGCAAATAGACTCTGAGAAAGTCATTGAATGTCTTTATTACCAAGGGTTGTAGGACAAACAAAATCCTTGATAGGTAGAGACACACCAATAACTCTCCAAGATCTCGGGGAAGCCAAGATGGACAGTTCCTCCTCTGCAGATGGGACAAGTACAATCATGATGTTGCAATTAAGGAATCCAACTACCACAAGTGCTTGATGCTAGCTCTCAACTACACTCTCTCAAGAAAAGATTTATGGAAGCAAAGGAAGGTACAAGGCACTAATCAATCACACTTGTAGCTCTCAAGCACTCAAATAATTGTTTTTCCCCTTCATTGCTTGTACAATATTATATTGAAGAAGATAAATGTAAGAATAGAGGATGGATACAAATACAGTGGATGTCCTCCAAGAACAATAATAGAATCTCTCCCAGTGAAGCACTCCACCTACAAGAGAAAATAACACATGCATGTGCTAACTACTTATTTGCCAAGAATATCCTTCAAGTAGAGCACATCCTTTCTTCACATGGCTGATTTCTTCTTTTAATGCATAAGATCATGCATGCTAAAATAGGCCATATTGTCACCGCCTAATCCGCACCTTGGGTCACGTGGAAGAAATCTTCAATCCATTGGTTGTAGACTTGGGGGCGAGTCTCGAGTCGGGTCACTGTCACCTGATACTCGACTCCTTCGTCTAGGCTAACTCCTAGCGAAGCCAAGGGGGGTAGTCCCTAATAAAATAATTTAAGGCTGATCAAGCTAAATACAAGAATTCTAGGAGTTAAATAATAAAACAAAAGCAAATAACTCTAATCTAGCAACATATAATGACACATCAAAAAGATTGCTATTGCGAATGATAATAAGCAAATGAGATACAAAGCAAATGATAATATTGTAGAGACCAGTGCCAAAGAAAATGTATTACTGCAATGAAAAGATTTTGGGTTTCTCTTGGATTTAAGTTAATTCAATGAGATGGATAGATAGTGTTGATCCACTCATGATTGCAAGATTGTAAGCTTGAGCAAAAAATAAAAGATCTAATCTAAAGATAATCTACTGTTTGTCACTTTTTAACTATTGTTACTCAAGTGGGTACAAGAGAAACTACACGGACTTCCAACAGGGCGAGAACAAGTCTCAATGAGTAGCCCCCTGAACTCACATGTAATCAACAAGTATGATCCCGATATTGAGTAAAAATAGAAAAAATTACTTAGTTAATGTTGAATTATATAGCTTTGGAAGCTATTTTCACTTTTGTGACTAACCATGTAAATAAAGTTTTGATATAGTGTTAACTTTATGTAAAGCATCAAACACATGACGAGTGTCAACCTTATGCCATGTGTCAACCCCATAACACCTCTAAGAGGGCTGCTTAGGGCGGTTGTAGTGGCCAACTTAGGGAGGCTGCTTAAGAGGGCTTCTTAGGGTGGTTGGAGTGGCCAACTTAGGGGGGCTACTTAGGGTGGTGGTATGACAGCTGTCATACAATCCTAAGACAACAGTTTAGGACAACCTCTAGAAGAGACAAAGAAAGTGACCTTTGGGGGCATTAGGAGGTGGCTCTTGGGAGCTTTAGGAGGTGGCTCCTGGGAACATTAGGAGGTGACTCTTGGCAGCCAAAGGAGGGCAGGTATAACAACTGTACAACTGTCATACATTAAAAGGGGGCTGCTTAGGGCAACCAAACCAACCTATAAAAAGGGACATTCACTTAACATTTGGTTACCTTGTTTTGCTGGAGTCTTTTGTTGAGGCAAGACATCCATTTGCTGAAGTATTTTGCTGGTATATGATTGATATCTACTGGAATTTTTTGCTGGTATATGGCTGCTAGTTGTTGGAGTCTTCTGTTGGTATATGACAGCTAGTTGTTGAAGTATACTGCTGATACAAGCACTGTATTCTTGCTGAAGTCTTCTGCTGTTCCTTGCTGATATAAGGCTGCTACAAATACTGTGTTACAATAAGAAGGAAAGCCAATTATCTTTTGGTGATTTTGTCAAGTTGTTACTGTAAGTGTTAGTTCAACGATTTGTGAAGTTTGTAAGTGCTGAAATAGAGGTATTGTTTCAGCCCTTTGAGTCCTAGCTAGTTACTCTAAAGTCTTGTATTGGTATTGTACTTTGTTAAAGAATCTAAAGAGAAGTTTTGGCTGGGTTTTCTATCCCAAGAGGGTTTCCTAGGGTATACTTGTGTTCTCTCTGTGATTGTCTCACTTTCAGTGATCCTCATATATGCAGATTTATTGGTATGTTGGTTGTATGTTGTAAATTTTTTTAAAATTTACGTACATGCATCAATTTTTCAACATGGTATCAAAGCTTCCTTGAAAAAAACCATTTCTGCAGAGAGTTATTAGATTTGCGAAGGAGACTACAGTATTTCAGTTTTTGAAGGAAGTAAAAAACAAGGACAAGATGATGTCAAGCACTAAGCTTGATGAGAAACTTGAGGGACCTGATAACTTCATAGCATGGACGTATAGAATATCCCTTGTTTTGGAAGAAAATGACTTATCGGATTATGTTATGGAAGAGGTTGTAGAACTTGAGGAAGAAGAAGCTGAAGGTAAGTACATGGAGAATCTAATAAGGGCAAAGAGAATAATTGCAGATTCTATAAAAGACCATCTTATTCCTCATGTATCATCCTTGAAGACTCCCAAAGATATGTTTGATGCTCTATCTTGTCTATATGAAGGAAGGAACATAAACAGGAAGATGGCTTTGAGGACTCGACTAAAAATGTAAAGATGCATAAGTCTGAATCTATTCATGCCTTCTTTACAAGAATTTCTCAGATTAATGAACAAATTATAGATATCGACGACTCAGTTGAAGAAGCTGTGTTAAAGATGCCATAAGTCTACTACAACAAGAAGGAAAGTCAATTATCTTTTGGTGATTTTGTCAAGCTGTTACTATAAGTGTTAGTTCAGTTATTTGTGAAGTTTGTAAGTGCTGAAATAGAGGTATTGTTTCAACCCTTTGAGTCCTAGCTAGTTACTCTAAAGTCTTGTACTGGTATTGTACTTTGTTGAAGAATCTAAAGAGAAGTTTTGGTTGGGTTTTCTACCCCAAGAGGGTTTCCTAAGGTATACTTGTGTTCTTTCTGTGATTGTTTCACTTTCAATGATCCTCATATATGCAGATGTATTGGTATGTTGGTTGTATGCTGTATTTTTTTTAAAAATTTACCTACATGCATCAGTTTTTCAACAGTTAAACTACTCTGCACTAATCGAGATCTTTTCTAATCATGCCAAGATCGAGTTAGACTTGTGAGGCAGAGAACATACTAGGATCCTGACGATGAAGGTTCGTTACTTTGCAAAAAAGGAAAAATAACTTGAAGTAATTGAAAAAATGAAAACTAACTAATTAATCTAAAAGCGGAAAGGAAATGTTTTGCTTTGTTGTCTTGGTTTATTTTAGCTTAGTTTTATCTTGTCAAGTTAAAAAAAATTATACAAATGCAAAATGGATACAAAAATGACACAATCCCGCTGGGGAAGGGGGGATGAGAGGGCTAGTGGGTTATCCCACTAACTCCTTCAAGTTACAATCTTAGAAATGAAGTGTTTGCTGGCCTTTTATAGATCAAGAGCCAGTAAAATTTACAAAATGATGGAAGAAAGTGATTAGAAGGAAGAAGAGGTGCCCTGGGAGGTCCTGGATGCCCCGGATCTGCAAAAAACGGGCAGAGTTTCCCTCTACCTGTTTGCCAAATGGGAAGAAACAGCAAGCAAATTCGTGAGGAGCTTGCCCAAAATGCTTTTAAAACAACCTGGAAAAGTTGTTGGTCTCATGCAAAAAATTTCCCAAGTGAAGGTTAGATAAAAAGTTAGTAAAATCACTAAGAAAATCAGCAATAAACTAACTTTCTTAGTGGCTTTTGTTTTCTGTTTGGACAGCAAGCAATCGGCACTAAGACTGCCAAAATATCAAAATTAAAGCTCTTAAATGAATCTATCTTTTAGCATGCAAATCTAACTTTGAAAGAATTGCTAAAAGGACAAATTCTTAAGCTAGATCTAACTTGAATGAAAATAAATTTGAAAGTGAAATATAGATCTAACTATGCATGCATGCAAAAATCGATCTACTTAAGATTTAACTTTAAAATGCAGATCTATATCTTGCATGCAAAAGGAAACAAGTAACTAGATTGAATTGAATTGAATTTTGAAGGAAAGAGAGAGAAAGCTTGAAGTGCGGAACTCTTGGGCTATGGGGTCTTCTGGTGATATGTTGAGGGACTCTGTTCTCGATAGCCTTAGAGCTTGTGGAAGGTTGCTCAAGGCAATCCAACTACTTCTCTAAGGATGAGGACCTATAAAAACTTAAAACTTGCAAAAAAATCGTTAAAAGAGGTGATCCCTACACAAGAAACTTAGATAGTATGTTAGTTCAGCCGAAAATACATACAAATCTTAAATATCTAATGCAGATAATCAATAAAACCTTGAAAGTTGATTAGCTTAAAATATTTTAACCTTTTGGGTGATACCACTCCTTCAAAGGCCAAAATAATGAAATGCATGGAAAGAAATAAGCCTACGGTTACCTCATATATTAAGCATTAAACATCAAACATCCACACAATAGTTGCAAACCACCGATGTGACCTCCAAAATCTTCTTTTTTATTCCAAACAGTATCACAATAACAATACAATCTACAAGCTAGCCCGGGAGGGGTCAACTTGCTTTAATATACAAGGAGGGTGCAATTCCCAATGCTAGAGGGCGAGTTTGCTCATAGAGGATGCATGCCACATGTGAGGGAGTAGTGTACCACATCTCGGGATGAGTGGGGACAATTGTGCCACAACTGAAGAGTAGAGGAAGAGAGAGGTCGCCACCTCTCTTTGGGCAGGTGCGCACCTCCTTGGGATTGGTGCCCTCAAGGAGAGTGCGTCACCTCCTAAGAGAGAGGGCGCACCTCTCCTTGGGATCTTCACCAAGTTCTCTTAACTCACAACTAACTCACTCCTAACTCGCCGTCAAGTGTCACTAACCACCAGTGAGGCTAAGTGAACTGAAGACAAGTAAAAAACATGTCCCCGACATGTTTCCTTAAAATTAGGGAGTGAATTAAATCACCTTTTTGAGGAAATAATTGATTTTTATGAGTAAAAGTCAATTATTTTGCTCGAAAAGGGGGTACTAAGGTAAAGGGGGTATTATGAGTTAGAAAATAATACTCCCCTAGGTGATAAACACCTCCTAGTACCACTTATTAAACAATTACATGAATTTACAAGGTAAAACGTCTTTTTAAACTAGACATTTTACGTTAAAAATCCTAGAAGGACCTAATGCATGTCCATAAGACTCTGGACTAATGACTAGCATGGTAATATACATTTGACACTAGACTTAGACAAAACACACTAAGGCAAAGCCATTAGGACACACTTCAGCTTTGAAGAAAAATGAGTGAAAAAACTTAGAACATTATAAGTCGCCAAAGCGAGGTATAATGGACCAAGTGAAAAAAAACACTGTAGAGTATGCACTAATAACCAAGTCTTAGGGAGCTGATTCTTTTACATACAAGAGACCACATGCTAGATCATTTTATACAATTTACCGCAGGGGGGTATGGAACATGCATAGAAGAAGAAGAAGAAGACAAGAAGTTTGAACAAGTGCCTTGTTCAATCTTTGTGGATCATCTTATGTCCTTTCGGGTGCAACTGGGAGGTAACAAGCACCAACAAATCTCCTTAAAAGGTAAGTTGCATGTAAGGCTAAGAATAGGGCTAAGGCACACTTTCGTAAGGAAAGAATCTTCTAAAAACAAGCTCATGCATGGAATAGGTGTAAAGGCATTAAATAGCACATGCATGGTCATAATTAGAGAGGTGGATAAGGTATAAAAATAGGGGGGAAGAGTCCAGACTATTAAAAATAGAACCAAATACTATCTAAGTGGAGGGCTCCCTATCTAGGCCAAGAATAGTAAATCTCCCTAACTCTTATGCATGAAGAATCTCCTAAAGAAGGTGCACCCCTCCAAAGTGTGCAGATACATTGTAGCATTCACAGTATTGCAAAGATTTCATTATAATCTACTTTCAGATTGTATCTAGTTCCACTCAGCAGTAATTAGTTGTTTTGAGGGGCATTCCTTACAGATTGTTTAATTAAGATTATTTTGGCATATTTTTTTTTACCATTTTACATAGAAATCTGCAGGGACAGAGTTGATTAATTTTGATTAGGTTCTGTGGAAACTTTTGTTAATTTTTCAAGCATAAACATATACAGAAGATAACAGTAGTGTTCTTTTAAAACTTTAGCAGACAAACTGAAGCATAAGACTCATTAGAAGAACAACATTCACATAGAGGACAAGTATTTATCTTGGGAAACCCTCAAGGGGAAGACAACCGAGCAAACTTCTTGTGATATATTGATCAGCCAAACAAGTACAATGAACTTCTCTTCTTGAGAGAGATAAGACAGTAGCAATAGCACTTACTGCTGTTTTTGTGTCTTCAACTTTCTCCGAGCCTCTACCCAGATCTGCCCTCAGACCTGTAGCTATTACTGTACTTGCTTCTGTCTCAGGTGTGCCTTTAATGCTGACTTAGAACTGCTCTTAAGGTTGCCCTGTAGCTGTTGTCTCAGAACAGAATTAGTATGCCTCAGAACAGTCTGAATATTTGCCTCAGAACAGGCTGAATATTTTCTACAGAATAGGCTGACTATTTGCCTCAGAATAGCCTCCTAGCTGCTGCCACAGAACTGAGTTTTCTCTGCTTCAGATTCACCTCCTAGCTGCTGTCCCAGAACTTTGTTATTTTCCTCCTAGCTGCTGCCCAGAACAGAAGTAGTAAACTGATATGAAAACTGATGTGAAGACTGATATGAAGAGGGTGCCTCCCTCTCTTTATATAGGATAGAGTCCAGGTTAGGTAGCTTTAGGTTAGGGCCACCTCCTAGGTTAGGATAGGATAGGATTTAGGTTAGGACAGCTAGGTTAGGGCTGACCTAGGCTGACCTGGAAAGGGGGCAGCTTCAGGAGGGCAGTTTAGGAAGAGGCCAGCTTGAGGAGGGCTGCTTGGAGGCCAGCTTGAGGAGGGCAGCTTGGAGGCCAGCTTGAGAGAGGGCAGTTAGGAGGGCTGCTTGAAAAGAATAACTTTTGCAACTGCTCAAAATTCAACAACTTTTCCATCATTAAAGTGCCTTAAGATATGTTCAAATTTAAAAAAATTCATTTGTAATTATGAGAAGTTATACTGTTGGAGCCGTCTTACTTTATTTTATTCCAATATATCAGCCTATACGACATGACACTTAGACACCTATCTTCTTGAAGTTAATTATGGTCACCTTTGCTGTTTGTTGTTTCTATGCAATTTGTTTACCCTCATATTCATTGATTCTCTCGGTACAAGAAGTCTTGTGCTGATGTTCAAGGGATAGTATTTTTCTCTTTTAGACCATTTTAAAATGGGTCTATCTTAATGGTAAATTCTGTTACTAGTATGATTCAGATACAAGGAATTTCAAGTATTAGAACAACACTTGCCTGGCAGCAAAATCTTTATTGTTTTATAATTCAGACATATAGACCATTCTCCACCACCCCTTGATATTTTTGGTATATTACTAAACTGGATAGTCTGCTAATCCTCAAAATATGTGATATGTTGAATAAAATTTGGCCTTGATTGTTGTTATGACCCCATGGGAGGTATACATTCACCTCCCTTAGGGTCATAACTTTGGGATCTTTGATTCACATGTCTGGATGCATATAATGACCTGAAGGAATCAGACTAATAGTCTAATACATTTTATTGTGCAATGGAGACAGGCTACAAGATTCTCATGACTGACTATTTAATGGCTTTCTTGGAATAGGCTTTAATGGTTGTCTGTGACTGGGAGATAGCAGAGGCTCGTAAAAGGGATGCGCTTGACCGAGCCCGGGTGCGTGGAGAGCAGCCACCCACAGAGCTTCTTGCAGAAGAGAGAGGCTTACATGCTAGCATTGATGAAGAAGTCAGGAGTTTGTTGCAAGGTAAAACCTACAATGAGCTGTATGAATTACAGTGTCAAATTGAATCTCAAATGCTTTCTGGGACTGCAAAAGTTGTAGAATACTGGGAGGCAGTGTTGAAACGGCTTCAGATCTATAAAGCAAAGGTATTTCTTTTCAAGGTCTCAACAGTAATAGAGGTATTTTAATTTTTGGTAAAATTTGTTGCTATTTCATACTGAAGTTTATGAATACTCTGTTTTGGAAATTTGTGGTCTCCTTCAGTCATTCTAAACTAGAAAATGCACTAAACTTGTTAGAAAATTCTTTATCTTGTTTATGGAGTACACTTTATCTCGTTTATGGAGTACATAACCTATCATCTATGTGAAGTAGCTGATATTATCATGATTATTGCATTGGATATTCTGTTAAACTCAGATGTAAATATTGTTATTTCTCAGCATGTCTTCTAGTTTTAGATTTGCGTCAACTCACTTTGCTTTCCCATAAAATATAACAGTAAGCTTTTGTCATCCTCTCTGCAGTGGCTGTAGCCTTTAATCTTTTAAACAAGCACAGGAAATCTTTTTTTTTTTTTTAAATTTATATTTGTAAATAGCTGTCACGACTCACAACCATATGAATTGTCATGGTTACATCTTTTCCCAGTTCCTCTTTTCTGGAGTGGTGAAGGCCCAAGTGTAATAGGTACTGTTTAGGCTCTGTTAACATTAAAAGCTATTCGGTTCCAAATATCAACTAGAGAAAGTACAGTGTTACCTTGTACAGTGTCTCTGCACTTCATGCTAGTGCTTGCTAGCGTCGGGGGAATCCATATGCAATCTGAAGATAAAAATCAACTTTTTGCCTGCCAAAATCACTTCAGAAACAGCTGGCTGTAAATTAAATATCAGACCTGAAATCTGCATTAAATTAATTCCAGATGGAAGGCACTATGCAGATTTGCACTTGTATAAATCAAATAACCTCGATTTGTGTGCAAATATGTTGTTATAAAACAGCTCAAATCTGCACTGGAAAAATGCAGATCTGTGTGTGAAGAACCAAAATCTACAAAGTAAATCTTTGAAATGTTCTTTTTGATCATAGTGCCTTGAATTCCGTGGGTAATGGAGTATAAAATTCATTGAGAGGGGTGATTCCCAATGTTAATCAATTCAAAAAATTCAATTAAAAGAAATCAAACACATCAATAAATGAGATTTAGCCTCCAAGATGGATGGTACCTATATTCCAATGCTGCAAGTATAGAGTTTGGAGATATTGGGTTCAACATCAACACACTCTAGGGGACGTCAATTTGCTTCCAAGGCACCGTCTCTCACCAAATCCAAGATGGAATTGTTGATGAATGCAACTATGTTAGCCATTCTCCAGCTTACAAACCTGTGAGATGTGGTTCATTGCAGCTATATGAGTCTTTCTCTTAGCTTACAAACCTGAGAGAAAGCCCCTAAGAAGGGTACGTGGTTCCTGCCTAAGACAGAGCTAGGAACGTAGAGATGACCTCCTCCATTCAAAGAGTTGAGAAGAACTCCAGATGATTATCTAGTGGGAAAGGCGATTTGTTGAGTTAGACGTGCCTGTGGTTGAGCACAAGGTGAACGTGTGAAATCCCAAAGTGCTGGGTGCATCATCATGTGAACATAAATGAAGATGATGTATTAGCCTCCTCTAAGCAACAGAGTTGACGAGAAGACTCCAGCTGATTCTCCTGTGTGAGGCAGTGGGAATGAAGATTTGTAGAGTGGACGAGCATAGGTGAACGTGTGAAGATCTGGTTCTTCTGTGTAATGCAGTAAACCCGAGATATGACATCCCTATGGATGTGCCTCTAGTGGATGAACACTAGTGGGTGTATCAGATCCTTTGCTATATATTGTTCAAGAGTCAGACTTGCTTGTAACCCTAATTGTTATGTAAAGGGTACAGGTCGGCCCCACCTTAATGTGATTAATAATAAATGTAAAAGATAATTAATCTGGTTAATAATAATGATAATAATAATAATAATGTGACTTAGAGAGGTCGGCCTTGTTGAGCCAATAGACACTTCAGTTGACAGGTTTAGGTTAGTTAAGTAAAAGTAAAATCCCCATTGTGGAAATATATCTTTCAAGTAAGTTTGGAAATTTCAGCAAGTACATTAGTAGATGAAGTAGATGAAGTAGGTACCAAAAAATCTCCAAGAATATGCCCTCATCTGTCAAGAATAGACCTTGGTAAAGATAACACAAGGATCTCGTCAAAATAGAACTAGCAAGGCACTAGGAGTCTAAGGTCAAACCTTATCCATAAGGTAGGGCACACTTCTCTAGGCCAAAATTTGGCATGATAAGTGTTGAGAACACAAAGAAAGAAGATTTATGGTGATCTCTTCATCAAACCCTAGTCCAATCATATAGAAACCCTTCAGATTTATCACAATATTTATTAATATGTGTGTCCATGAGCAAGAGAGACAAATACTTAAGAAGAAAACAACAATAATCCAAGAGTAGCGACATAGCAAGAGAAAGAGCGAATTAGAGAAGTATCCTTAAGTGTTTATCACACTTGATCCAATAATGAATGAATATGTTTGACAAATGAGGAGTGTATGTGTCTTTATACACATCCTTCTAGGGTTGAGGCGCTAGCCCTAAGAAGGTAACTAGACCTACCTAGTCATAAATGATAAAATGGGTAGCTTACCTTGTATGTAGGCTCATTAAAGCTCTTATTACACCAAGTAGTGGGTCGAACCTACAATAGTCCCAATCCACAGGCCTCTTTACCCACCAGCATGTACAACCCATCGAATCTCATCGCCTTCTTTGCTTAGTCGTCCTTTAGGCTATCCCACTTCCCTCCAGGGCTCCAACACAAGTTGGCCAGGAAATCTCATTGATTGGATTCCGAGGATTATTAGATGTAGACATATGTATTGAATAACAACAATTATCATTCCGTATAGTTACAATTCTCTCATAATTCATGGCGCTATATATTTCCATAACCTGATTATAGTAAGTCTATGGCCGTTCTAGCTCAAGGAGTAACTCTTGGGAGGAAGAATGAAAGTCAAATTTCACCATCGAAAGGTAATTTGAATAGTTTAATGATTCAAACCAGAATGGTAGTTTGAAGTTTGAACATAATGGTCACTCGAACTATTTGGTACTCCGAACCTCTTAATAATTCTGATTTTTGGGTAATTCGAATTGCCCCCAAAAAACATTCGAACTCTGCTTCTCGAAAAAACATTCAAACTCTCTCTCTCTCTCCCCAGGTGGTCGAAAAAAGCATAGGGCAAAATTGCATGGCATGAAGGGGTCACGTATCTCCGTGGAGAGCCCACGTACCTCCTTCATGCAATTAATCTCCAACTTCGGATAAAATAATACATGGATTAAAGAGCTCTAATTAAACAAGGTTAAGTACATATGATAAGATTAAAATAATATTATTTTCTTTTAGCCTCCCTAAGCCCCCTAAGCTTCACTTGAATTTCCCCTCTTGTGGAGTACTGACACCCCATTCTTTGTCCTTCCTCTTCTGCAACATGTGATGTATTTTATTAACATTCAATGTTCGGTTACAAATTAAATTTGTTCGGCTTATAGCCATTCATCTTGTACACATTTACATTATTGGTCTGGGGATCAAAACTTGGGTATTACATTGCCTTTCCCCCAAATTTTGCACCATCCTCGGTGCACATCATCATTATGTAAAGTAGCAACTATTTTTACATAAAAAATTTCAAAATAAATGCAGATATGCCTCCCGAATAGAGTCCTCTAGCTCCCACATTGCTTCTTGAGGGCAATAGTCGATCCATTGGACCTTTTCATGCTTTGTGGCTCTATTCTCGAGCACAATGACCTTCCTGTCCAATATACACAAAGGGTGTACTTGGAAGTCTCCTTCTGGTTCCACCTGCATCAAAGCCTAATCCATGACATGGTTAGGATCATGCACATATATTTTCAACAATGACACATGAAACACATTATGAATTTTTATGGTAGTAGGCAATGCGAGCATGTATGCAACAAATCCTATCCTATCCTATCCAATATTCAAAATGGACCACAATATCTAGTTGACAATTTAGTGCAACTCCCCAACTTTCATGAACTTTTCTTTGGTTTCATTTTCAGAAACACATGCTCCCCAACTTTAAATTCTTCCTTTCGTGTTTTTCACTCATCTACATATCTATTTTGCTTGTCCCGTGCTACTTTTAAATTATGCTAGATCTTAACCATCTGCTTTCTGATTTCTCTTAGCAATTTTGGCCTAATTGTTCTTTTGTTTACTGGATTGCCCCAACTAACTGGAGTATTGCATTTTCTACCATACAAAGCTTCAAATGGGCTCATCTTCAGTGAAACTTGATATTCATTATTGTAGTCAAATTCTAGTAAATGCAACTAATCCTCCCACTTGGATGGCTTATCCATCACATACATTCTTAACATGTCTTTAATTACTTGATTGACTATCTTCATTTGCCCATTTGTCTTCAGTTACATCCCCATTATTTGATTGGTTTCTTTCCGCTTTTCCCCAAGGATTCTTCCATCTTAGATCCACTTTGAGCCGCCTGGCTTTGCTAATATGTATTAGGACTATGCTTGAAGAAAGGAGGTTTAAATCCCTTCTTCCTCTGATCTTTCTTGTCCTTTTTCTTGTCTCTCCAAGATTTTTGAAAATTTGGTCTGCCTTTGTTTTGGTCATATAAGTATTTGGCATTCCTGATTGTCTCTTCAAGAGTCTTAGGTTCATTAAATTGAATTTTATCTTTATAGAATGTAGGCAACACACTTAAACCTTTGTATCTATGCTTCTCATCTTTAATATAGCTAACATACCTGAGCAACTCCAAAACTTCTTCTTATATTCTTCCAAGGTCATATTTCCCAACTTGAGTTCGAAGAATTCTTGCAACTTCTTATCATAGTAGAGCTTAGGAAGATACTGTTGTTGGAAATACTTCTTGAACTGCTTCCAAGAAATCCTCCTCTCATCGATGTGCTTAACTTGCTTCAATTGGTCCCACCTGTTAAATTTAAAGCAGCTGCAAGAGCCATTCTCCG
>JZKD02S0737637.1:113574-126690 GCA_000966675.3 Picea glauca
GTCCATTAAAATTTCATCTTCAGCAGTCAAAACTCCAGCATGCAAAGTGTTTGACGAAAGTCCAACACCAAATTCAAGGGGGTTTTTCCAATTTTTCCCACTTAGAATATTTCACCTTAATACATGGATTAAAGAGTCCCCTAAGCCCCCCTTGATTTTCCCCTCTTGTGGAGTCATAGCCCCCCATTTTTGGTCCTTAATCTTCTGCAGCCTCTTCATGGATCACCCAGTATGATGTGTCTGCCTTTTAACAATGCTTCTTTGCTAAGCTAATGGTTGCAAAGCTATATTAGCAATTGTTAGGGAATCTCTTAGAAAGTGGATCTATACACCTGGGCCTTTGGTCCAAGTTCATAGTATTGAAGGGAATGATGGTGTGCACAGCAATTGGATGGAGCCCTTCGACACCATAATGTATTCTAGAAAATAAAGATTTGTCTTGTCTACGGAACATAACAGAACATGAACATTAACATATTAAAACAATGTGTAATAGCTGTTTAGTAGTGCAAGATACAACTTTTACATTGCAGAGAAAGGAAAGCGAATTTCCATTATAAATACAGGCCTACAAATCTTCTATGGTAAAACCATAGTAGCAATAAATAGGCATAGATCTTTTTTATTTTCTGCTTGTTCTGCAGTGTGCTAATCCGTTAATCACATATTATCTCAAAGGTTATAAGATGCACTGAAATTGAACTTACAAAACCCCATCTTCTGCAAGATAAAATAAAAAAGATAGGAAAATAAGTACTCTTTCGTTTATTCTCCTACTGTAGTTGTGGCTCCTTTGATTAAATGTGTTCATAGGCCTGTAGAATTCTGTAATGATTCCTGAAGCAGGATGTCAAACCTTCAGTTCTTAGGATGGCAACTACTTTGCATAAAGACATACAATTTTTAATAATGGCAAGTTGTCACTTAAAGCTGTAAAATGCAGGTACCATTTATCATCAACTTCACTAAGAATATATGTTTTTTCTTAATTGGTTTACAGTTTACAGAGACTGGTAATTATGAGAATATTCTTCCAAGCTCAATCTCGATGTAATGCCATCTTTGAAAGCTGATTTAGCAGACAGCTAGGGTTGATTTTTTAAGAATAGATATCTAAGGGTATTGTCTCACCAGGTTTTTCCCCTTCATGAGTATGTCAGCCTTCAGTGGTAGGAGAGATGTTGTGAGGGGTTCCTTACAACCCTCCTCGTTTAGTTCAGCCACCTCCTCTCTTCCCAAGAAACTCTCCTGACAATGGCATGAGACTCAGCATTGGGGAATTTACTGTGATTGATGGCATTGCAGATTATATATTCAAGTGACTTGGACTAAGACTAATCCCCTTTCTTCACTGTGATCCTATTCTTCCTGACTATTCTTTTATACATTGTACACGTTTTCCTTCATTGGTTAAATTCTTCGATACTTTCCTCTTTTTGGTCCCTCCTGCATTTGTTACTTTTCTAGGAGATGTGCTAGGCACACCTATTTTTCTGTTTGGTTTGAATCTTGATCATGCTTTCGATTCGTATTGACTTGCCTTTGGTCAATAATGAATATTAATATTGTTTCCTTTCATTTCATTTCACTGGAGGCTGAATCTAACACTAACATGTTGGCCCTTCTCCCCTATGTTGGGAAAGATGACATCATGCACAGTACCTAGCTCTTTGATGTAACATCTGATGTAAATCACTTGTGGATGATAAACTCAAATATGGATGATAAGCACCTTAACCATTTGGAAGAAATGGATAATATAAAAAAATGCAAGGGTAATTGGCATTAAGATTGTTTTGTTGCAGCTACCATTTATGAGGTTAAATGATGTTTGGGAATTACTTCATCTTCTGTAAAGATGGTGGGAAGAAGATCCTAACAAGAAATAGTTGCATGGTGATTACACCTAGAAAGTGGTAACATTCCTGATGACTCGCAGGTTTGGAAACCAATGACTTTCATATTACCAAGTTTTATTGAAAATAAATTACCAATAAATGAGCAGAGCCCATACTAATGTCTAGGATTACAAATGATGGATAGAAATTGGATTTGCAATATTTTGCAATGAAAAAAGTTAAGTAACTGAGTAGTGTCAGGGAGTACAGCTATATTATGGCCAGCCAAGTTGGCTAGATCAACGACCTCAAGCCATAACACGAGGAAAATTTCACAAATATTACTTTAATTAATAGTTTTGATGCTGCATAAGAGATAAAATGTTCAATAGTCGATAGGACTAGCTCAATGCCATTACAGACTTGGTCTTATTGAAGGATCTTATCAAAGCTTATATATATGCCGAACAGCATGAACAAAATATGCTGCTCCTATGTTCTTTTTGTTGTTAATGTAAACAACTTGACTTTAGTACAATATGTCTTTAAATTGGAAAGCTATGCAGCATAAGCAATGGTCTGATATATGATTTATGGCAACTTGCTTTGAGTGATACCCTGTAGCAATGTGTAGTATTCTCGTGGTACTGCTTGCAGGTAAAGCAGTTCACTTTATCTGTATAAGTAAAAACAATATCTTTTGTTCATTTTTGCATAATGTTTGCAAATGTGTTGGGCACTGCTTCTTGTCTTGTGTCGTCCCATGTTATTATTGATTTAAATCTAGAGTTTCCAGTGTCCAATAATGTTGACAAGAACCTGACTGCTGTTTCAGGCCCGCCTTAAGGAAATTCATGCAGGCCTTCTGCGTCAGCACTTGCAACAACTACAAGAATCAGACAGCAATGAGCGCCATGAATCTAAAGAAGAGGTGGATGTGGGACATGATGATGA
Source organism: Picea glauca (assembly GCA_000966675.3). Classification (NCBI taxonomy): domain Eukaryota; kingdom Viridiplantae; phylum Streptophyta; class Pinopsida; order Pinales; family Pinaceae; genus Picea; species Picea glauca. The sequence continues at coordinate 116,367 of JZKD02S0737637.1, forward strand.
GTACCCAGAGGGAGCCATGGAAGGTATTTCTATGATTGTACATTAGGGCTATCGTCTTTCATTTTAGTCTGCTGGATATTACCATCATAATCATAGTTATTTTATTTTTTGCTTTCTCATATTATTTTTCACCACATGAAAATAATCATCTGGTTGGATATTTTAGATACTGGACCCTACTCTCCTGAACTCGTTCCATTGGAGAAAGCAGTAAAGGAGCTAGAAGAAGAACCTGGATCATTTTCACCAGAGTTGTTGCATGATTCTGAAGGAGAAGAAGGTCTAGATCCAGAAGCAGACAAGGCCGAATTGGTAATGCTTGTTACATTTCCAATTTTATTTTCCTAACTGGTGTCTTCAATTTGATTCATGTTTAAAGGTTGACCTGAATTTTCTACTTCTGTGGTTGAGAACTTGTTAACTGCAAATTTAATGGATATCCGATAGATACTATTTGCTTGTTATCTGTCTTCCTTCATATAAAACTTGACATCGCCAGGGTGTGTCTGTTGTGACAACTCATTTATATGCAGCTAGAAGGTCAAACATGCCCCTTTGGTTTTGAACCTGGACATTGGCTAAAGTGGCAACCTGGCTTAACAGTCATGTCACTTATATTTTATTTTCTAGTATTTTCTAGCATTCCAGAGTAGCCTTTTGCACTCCTACAGCTTAGTTACAACTGCTTATTCCTCCTTGTCCCATTGACCTACTCGTTTGGTCTTTTAGGGACGTTAATAAAATTATTATATTTGATCTTATCTACCTGGGGGACTAGCTTTTTTCTTTTTCTTTTAAATACTAGTTTCATCCTAAAACACCCTGAATGTTCTGTTTTTTTTTTTTCTTACTGTGCACATATCTTTTCTGTTGTTCCCACCACTTAAAGCTATTATCCCTACAGTACCTATTTCGAAAGGTGAGAAATCATACTTCGAACTTACTCTGCAAAAATTCCTTTAAAATGATAGTGTTATCAACTTCCCACTAAGATCCAATATTGCAGAGAGTGAAGCCCCCGTAGAGTTGTGCTCCCTGCTTGAGTTTCTTAGGGGTCAGAATCATACACGCATGGTGTTTCAAGTATTTTTCTCACCATTTAGTTACTGGTATTTGTAACAGAGATCTGAGTTGCTACTGATGCTTCAAGTTAATTTTTCTGGCAGGAAAGAAGACGGGCTGCTGTATTAGAAGAGCAACAGCGGAGGTTGCAGGAAGCTGCTGCAGGGCCCAGCACCGTCGAGGATAGGATTGAACTGACAACTCAGGAGAGGACACTCGCCATGAAGGCAATGGGAGCGATTGAAGAAGGAGATGCAGTATTGGGTTCTGGGGCTGAAGTAAATCTTGAATCACAGGTATGTAGAGATTTGATTTTGTAATCCATTTGTGTCTTGTTTGTTTTTGGCCAACGATTAAATTATGAATTTGATTTTAAATATGATATGAGTATTATTAATCATTCTATCATCGGTGTAGATTTCTTACTACTGAGCTATGGTGTTCAGGTTTATTGGTGGCATGATAAATATCGTCCACGGAAGCCTAAATACTTCAACCGAGTGCATACTGGGTATGAATGGAACAAATATAACCAGACACATTATGACCATGATAATCCTCCTCCAAAGATTGTACAGGGATACAAGTTCAACATATTTTATCCAGATCTAGTTGATAAAATACGAGCTCCTATATATACAATTGAGAAGGATGGAAGCAATGGTGAAACATGCCTGATAAGATTTCATGCTGGACCCCCATATGAGGACATCGTATGTTTTCGAAGGCTTCTCTTATTTAGCATTTCGCATGTATGCGATAAAAATCTTCTACTGGTTTCATTGTGTATTTATCTTGCATCTTTTGTTTTTGTCACAGGCCTTTCGCATTGTCAATAAAGAATGGGAATATTCACATAAGAAAGGATTCAAATGCACTTTTGAACGGGGTATCTTGCATGTCTATTTCAATTTCAAACGCTACAGATATCGCCGATAAGAACTGGTTTGCAATTTGAACAAAGAATTGGCCATATTGTGGTTGCCACCAATAGCAAAATCTCACTAATAGAATGTTCTCCAGAAGATCTAGCCTTTAACTTTATGGTTCAGAGTTTTATTTCAGAAGTCAAATTGAAATCCTATGTAAATTGTATTAATCAAAATAAGATGTAACTTATCCTCTTGATTCATTCATAATTTGGTCGAGGGAATTTTGTTTCCTCTTAATTATAAGTGTTGGTTGCTTGTAATATTTTTTGAACTTGAGAAAAGAAGGGGATACAAAGTTTCCAGATGGTCATCACAAATGATGGTATCATGCAACGATATATCTAGAGAGTGGGGACATGTGCCATGTCCCCACCCAATGATTGGCTTTCCTACATGTTATACAGACTTTTCTTTTGTATACGGCCCAGCCATATCCCTTCAAAAACACACACTTTATATTATTTTATTTGACACACACACACATATATATATATTTTGTAAAAAAATTACCACATATACTGTATAGAAACGACGTTCTTTTACATGTATGCTATTTATGTACTGACAAAAATTCTGTTGTATATACATATAAACATTATAATTTGTATACAACGGACTGTGAATACGATATACTGTACAGTGTATATAATATATTGTTTTATGTACTGTATACTCATTTGTTTCATTCGATGGTTGGAGGTTTACCGACGTTGTTTCGCATATGGTTGAATGGATTGCTGGTTCATCATCCACCGATCATTTGTTTAAGCAACTAAAGATTTCAGACTGTTTTAACATTTAAAGAATTTTGTCATCCCTCTACAGGACCTTGGTGCCACAAAGTATTTTGGCAGCGTCATATCGGGGAATGTTTATGGCAAGTATTTATTTCCCCCCACTTGTAGCAAGGGCTTTGTATTCATGTCAAGAATCCTTTCTCTGTAGCTGTAGGTATGTATTTTCTTAGGCGCTGTATTAATTGGCATGTACAAACGATATGTTAATTAATAAAAAAAGAAGTGATTACATAGTAATAAATTAAAATTTATGGCATGTGGGAATTATTATTAAATAGTTGTGATATATTTAAAAGATAATATTGGAGAAAATATTTGAAAAGATAATATTGGGGAAAATATTTGAAAATATAATATTGGGGGAAAATATCGGAAAATGTTAACAAAATTAAAAAATATATAAAAATATTCATTTTTTAAAAAAATATCTAAAGCATTAACAATATCAAATAAATGCATTGCCATGTAAATATAAAAAGAGCACTGATATATAATATGTGTAAGTCTATAAGATGTCTAGTAAACTCAAATACATCACAACAACACTAAGTCATGCCTGACTTTAAAGCCTCATAATATCACCAAAAAAATACAATAAATGCATCTCATGTCATCATCACGAGTCATTTATGATGAAATCAGGTAAATAAAAACTAATGATTCCCTCTGCCCCTTTTATGGGCAAAAATAATGGCTCTAGAAATGCCTTTTTCCTTTAGAGGAAGAAGGCCTTGGAGATGGCATTGGACTCTCTATAGAAGAAGCATGAGCTAGACTCTGGTGTCCTCTACTAGTGCTACTGCCAAGTACAACCCACTCCGTTGGAGTCCGTGAAGGTGGTGGTGCTGGCGCTCTCTTAATGTCAATAGTCACCACCTTTAAAGGTGTTCGCTGATTATACTTTGGAACATCCTCCTCCTCTACCTATTTCTCCCTTGCTACTGCCTCCTCCTGTAACCAATTAGGGATTGATTCCGTGATAGGCCTCTTGTTATCAACTCTTCATGTAGCAATGGTGTCAATTCCATCCAACGAAATGATATCCACATGAGGTGCTCTCTTAATCCATCTCACCCACAATCAAAGATCGTAGTAGAGATGTATACCATGTCATTGAGGCATTGAGATTTCAACTTGTATGAGGGTCATAAACTATAAATAAATAATTATAATACATAATTTAGAGGGTGTCGAGGTATAAAATAATAAATTATAATTTAAAATGAATTAAAAAACCAATTTGAAATTTTTTAATCTGTTGTGCTTCTTGGTGTGTATTTTCTCAAATACACTCTAGTTGCACTCACATTCTGAAGAGCTACATGTTTGAATAAGCACCTGAATGCCAAGTTTTTGTAGATTGGATACTCTTGTGCCATAGCTTGTCTACCAAGCGTCTACAACAAATACGAGAAACATAAGAAAATACATTGAAATTTGAAAGTTGAAACAAAGTAAGAACTAAGAAGAGACATCGCAATTTAAAACATAATGAAACTTACTTGGCAATTTGGTCTTTCTTAATAGCCATGTAAAAGCCAAAAGTGCCATTGACCATCCTATATAATTCCATTTCTTTGGAAATCTCTACACGTTTTTGTCGACTTGGCACCATTTTATGAACATATGTGAGGAATCCTTCCATAATCTCAACATCAAATATAAAACCACATGAGTAAAAGAATGAGGGGTTGAGGTAGATCCCCTGTAGCATGAATAGGGCGTTGAGTGTATTGTTCCATCGGTCATCAATCAATCTTCATATCAATAACCATTTCTCAAATCCATCATCCCCTTTGACATCATAGTAGGCACATATGGATTCTTTGGCCCTATCCATGTCCTTATCCAAGTAGCACATTGCGAGATTGTCTCCATCAACCAACCAAAGAACTTTTAAAATGACACACATCTCCTCCACTCCCACCCAAAAGCTCTACTGGTTTACGACTAAATGATAAAGCATGCTACTCATCTGAAATGAACATACTCTTTACCTACCACATTCTTGATCGTTAAATGTAATGCCACTCTACAAGGAACACTTACCAACAAGCTTATCTTCCTCTTGCTTCTTTATTTTGACAATTGACCAAATAAAAGGTGGTGCACCAAGTGTGGTTCTAGGAACAAAAAAAGATGAGGTTGATGAGGGCATTATGGAAGGTGAGGCTGAAGAAACACTGTCACTTCTTCCCCCCTTGGATCTTCCACATCCTCCCTTTTCAAAATTGAGCTTTCATAGCTTCCATGTTATCTCTGATTATGCCCATATCATCAAGTGCTCTGTTGGCAATATGAATGATTTCCAGGCTTGTTTTAAGGCAAACACCCACTTCATGTTTCAAAATTTTTGCAAGGTGGTATTTCAACCTGTTGATTCTCCCCATCATTTCCTTTCCACACAACTTGCAATTCAACCTTTTTCTATTAAACTCCCCCTCATGTTCACCATATTCCCACATAGGGTCTAATTTTTTCGACATTTTCAATCTTCAAAGTAATAATTAAACCTAGGGCACAAAAATATTGAAAAACATTAAAATTAACATGGAAGAATCAAAATACAGTGTTTTTGCATTAAAAACCAAATTTAGATTCTACCTAAATAGTAGATCTTCCACATTCCACTAATACTTGACAAAAAGGGGAATTGCAAAACCTATCACAAATTTGAAAAAAAAAAAAAATAGTTTGAAATTGTTACACATACTTGCAAAATTCACCAACCAGCTGATGGGAATCAACCCCCTCTCCACAATAAATTGATGATGGCTAATACAAACACTCTCTCCTTGGCAAGATGAGAGAAAACTAATGGGTTGAGGAAACCCTAACAAAAATCTTAAAAAAAACAAAAAAAGTTGTAAATTGTTTCTCATACTTGCAAATGCATCCTTAGTTGAGGGGAATCAATCCCCACTCCATAATGAAATGGTGATGGCAAAGGAAAACCCTCTCCTCTTCATCCTTGGATGAAGAAAAATGCTCTCTTTCTCTTTGCTCTCCAAACTCCTCTTTCTGTTTGCAAAATCACAAAAAATAATTCACTTTTTGGCTTTATTTTTGGGCCTATCCTTGGGTTGGCAATGTTTTGGATTGTCTTGCGATATTAACGTGATAATATCTCCTTCACTCCAAATCATGATAACATCGTGATGTTGGAATGCATAATGCAAGTGGATGTAATATGAATTTCCACATGTTAGTGCATAGTAGTGTTGAATTTTTATATTCAATTTGAACATTTTTATCTAATTGGAACCCTTTAAATGGAGGTTTGGAGAGGAGGTTGTGAATGCTGACGTGGATCAAATCACCCAATTTGTAGTTTTTATAGGTTGCCCATCATTTTCCCTAACAATAGAAGTACTGAAAAAAATAGATTTGGGAACTTTTTTGGAAAAGTTGTGGATTAACAAGAAGCAATGAAGTGATCAAGCTTGTAGTAAGGTGATTAGGCTTGTATTAACACAAAGACCTAGGTCAAAACCTCTCAAATGTGTATGGATGAGGTTGAGTGCAAGTTGAGTGACTTCGATGGCATAAATATGCCCTCATAGCATGATAACTTAGCGAAAAAAGATTCTACCTTTGCATAATCAAATATATAGTGTAGATGTGAGTTGATCAATACAACGACGCCAAGGTAGGCAAAGGCATAGAGTGGTGCTCTATTTATTTTGCTGGAAAAGTAAATTCATGCCCCTGCCAATGCTGGAAATCCCATTGTGCATGTGTGTGGTGAAAAATGGTTTGAATGTGCATTCTAAGCTTGCACGAAAGGAGAACATTATTATTTAAATGCAATACACTTGAACCAAGTCTACCAACCAATAAATTAAAAATTATGATAGTGGTAGGGTGTAAAAAGAGAGGAAAAAACAAACTAATGATAATAAATCAAATTTGAGACGGCTAGGGCACAAGTTTGAAGAGCTTTGGAAGCGTATGGCAATAAAGGACTAGTGAAAGGGTGTAAAAAGCGATGGAAAAACAAACTAATGATAAAAAATCAAATTTGAAACGGCTAGGGCAGAAGTTTGAAGAGCTTTGGAAGCGTATGGCAACAAAGGACCAAGATGTCATTAGTGACATGCTTGAAAAACTTTGCAAGAAAATGAGAATGCCACTCCTAACTCGTGGATTTTATCCTTATTTACCCATGTATACATGTACTTTCACTTATAATAGTTATAACTTGGATATAACTTCCATCATATTTAGATTCTTTTGTGAATTATAACTCCCATGAGGGTAGGAGGTTTAGCATTCTTTGGAGTCATGTAAGATATCGATAAGGCACCTTCATTCTTTCTCTATTAAGGATTGTATAATATACTAATCTTAATTAGGGTGATATTATGTTTGTTTGAATTATTCTTGGTGTAAATATAGATCAAGAAGAAATGTGTTATTGTAATTGATGTTTCTTTACATGTAATGTTGTATTGTTTTAGTGGAAAATTTGAATTTGGCTAAGTGAGTCAAGGATTCCAAAATATGTTAAAGGGTTAAACAAATGACTTAATTATGGTGCAACTAAGCAAAAGTCGTGTTGACGAAATGAGTTGAAATAGGCACAGTGTTAGAGTGTCAAGAAAAGACAATATGTACTTGGTAAGAAAGGGAAAACAAGTGTTCGATGAGATGAAAAAACAACCTATCCTCCTAGCATCGAACAAAAGGGAAGGACAATGCATTCCATACAACAAAGGTTTGCTTTGGAAAGTAGAAAATGGCTAAGACAATAGTCGCCGAGTAGAGGAAATGGTGCTTGGGAAAAGAGGAAGAAGACATTGCTCGATAAACAACCTAGTGGCTCAACCTGCTGGCTTCGAGCAAATATACATTATATTCGATGAGTAAAGGAGTGATGTCAATGAAAAAAGGAGATCAAAGTCTTGGGACTTGTTTTCATGTAAGAAGTAGAATTTTGAAGATCTATCAAGGAAAACTTAGGTAAGAGAAAAAGTGAAGTGGATAGGGTTTTGAAGTCATAGTTTTCCTCCAAGAAGCACAACTTTGAAATACGCAAGAGAGAAACCCCACTATGTCGAGAAACCCGTTAAGTAGGAGAATCATGGGTTGGGTTTTCAACAAGGGAGAATTAACCAAGATCGTCCTTACGACGACACCAAAACAATCATAGTTGCCACATGTAAGGAACATACATACCATGACAACAGATTTCCCTACAACACATGGGACAAAGAAGCTGCTTACAAAGAAGTTCAAAATGATAAGGCCATAATTTCTAAGATCAATGAATAATTGCCAAGATCAATTGGTAATTGAAAAACCCTAAGAGGGAATTGAACAGATGCCAAGGCACAAGGGATCCTTGCGATATAAGAGGAGACAAAGCATTGATTCACATAATAAAGGATGAAGGGGGAGAAGGCCATCTATTGCAAGGAACATTATTGTCCCAAGAGTTTGAATTGTGCACAACGATCTTGATTCGAAAGTGTGACACATGACTTCTAAGGTATCTTTATATTTATAGTGGTGTGAACATAAACACAACAATCTCTTGTTGAGAATGTTTTTCTATTGACATCTCTCCATTAGAGTGCACAATAAAACTATTGCTAAAGAGTTGGAGATTTTCCCAAGTTAGGATTTCTTGAGGGTAAATATTTTGTGTTTGACTGGTGTGATCAATTGTTATGTTGTTTTGTTTTATTCCATATTGTTCAGATTATGTTGTTATAAGTTATTAACTGTAAAAATGATAATACAATTTTGTCCATAAAAGTGGATTGTAGTAGTAGCATTTGTATTCCCATAAGTGAAATCTTGTAATATATGTTGAGTTGAGATATCTAGTGGAATATTAAACAAAATTACCAACTTGATGAGAAACATGACCTGAAAACAGAAACTCCAACCCTAAAAACTATATTTTTGTGTCAAAAACACCAACATTAGCCACTGAATCGAAAAGTGGTGCTACTAGTAGCACTTTTTTCATTTTTAGGGTTAAAATTACAACCATTTGCAATTGTGACCCATAATGTGGGTAACAAAAACCTTAAAGTCAACCCTAGAATTGAAAAGTTATGCTAGTAGTCGCACCCTTGCTTTTTTGGGGGCTAAAAATTCTACTTGTTTGAAACCATGGCCTTAACAATTGGTACCAAATCCTAAAATCATTCCCGAAATAAAAAAATGTTGTTACAAGTAGCTCACTTTTGAATTTTTGGAGTTGAAGATATAAGTTGTTTGAAACGATAGCTTTAACAATAGACACCCATTACAATCAAAATCTTAAAATCAACATTTGAATAAAAAATAAGTGTTAGTATTAGCACATTCTTTTTTGCTAACTTAAAATTGCAACATTTTTGAAACCATCATCTAAGAAAATGATATTATCACAAATAAAACCTTCCTTCCTACCCTTGCTTCACCTTCACCCTCCCCTTATAATCATTTTAAAAAGTCATATAAAAATACACATATTTTTTCTTTAAAAAAACTATAAAAATATTATAAAAAGAAATATAAAAAAAATACAAAATTTTTTTTTTAAAAAAAATATATATATATATATATATATATATATATATATATATATATATGTGTGTGTGTGTGTGTGTGTGTAAATTTAAAAATAAAAAAAACCAAGTTAAACGAATTTAATTTTTAAAACCATAAAAAATAAAAAATAAAATTTAAAACCATAACATATATATATATATATATATATATAATTTTAAGGTCATGACCAAGCTAGACACCAAATTGGTGTATGAGAACCCCTTGTTTGTGGAACAAGGGACCCCCTCCGTGCAACGATTTGACTATTAAAGTCTATGAAGGTGTACATACCCTATCCCCCTTTGGATTTGAACCTGTGACCTCCTAGGAGGAAACACATGTTCTTAATCATTAGGCCCAGTCAAGTTGTACTATAATATAATTTTAAGGTCACAGCGAAACCAAACACCAAATTGATGTATGAGACCCCTTGTTTGTGGGACAAGGGACCCCCTTTGCGCAACGATTTGACTGCTAAACTCTATAGAGGTGTACATACCCTACTGCTCTCTGGATTTGAACCTGTGACCTCCTAGGAGAAAACTTATGTTCTTAACCATTAACTATTAACCATTAAGCCTAATGGTTAACAACACATGCCATTCCTCCTTGGAGGTCATAGGTTCAAATCCAGAGGGGGGTAGGGTATGTACACCTTCGTAGACTTTAATAGTCAAATAATTGTGTAGAGGGGGACTCTTGTCCCACAAACAAGGGGGTCTCATACACCATTTTGGTGTCCGTCTTGGTGGTGACCTTAAAATTAAATTATTATTATTATTATGTTTGATGGGTTAGCTTGGTGTTTGGGTGCTGTGAACTACAAGCAGGAGGTCATGGGATCAAGGCCCGATCAAGTCCTCGGGTTGATTGCTTCTGTGGATATTGAACCTCACTCAATGTCCCCACCGAGTTAGGTTGCCAAAAATACAATTGACCAACTCATCTCCCATGCCATCCTTAAAATAAAATAAAAAATACTTAGTA
>JZKD02S0737637.1:126702-147357 GCA_000966675.3 Picea glauca
ATATATATATATATATATATATATATATATATATATATATATATGATTTTTTTTATAATATCTGAATACAATTCTAAAGTTTTTATAATATGTAAATAAAATTCTTTATAAAAAGTTTTTAAAATATGTAATCAAGGGGACTATGCGTGGGGACGAAGAATGGTGGTGGGGCGCTATGTTTTTAATGTTTTATTTTTCTAACTAACTTTTTTGTTTTTTTAATATTATTTTTCAACTTTATTATTACGTTTGTGAGTGGATCCGACCAATAATAAACACCTTTATTTTCTTTCTTTACTCTTACACAATAAAGATTTTTTTAATACAACGTTATAAGCAGAAATTAAATCCTTAATCATTTTATTTCGAATTTTGAAAAAACCTAAGCATTACACAATTTGGAATCAATTTAAATTAAAGCCAATGCAATCATTTTGTTTCTATATCTCTCTTTTCTTAATTTTGTTTCACTTAATCGCAATGCTTTTTCATGAATACATATCCTTAAAGAATAATACGCCAAATCTTTAAGTCAAATTGGCATTCCATATGGATCTTCAAAAGGACTTCCAGGGTCACATTGAGGTATATTAAGATAATTTTATTATATATATATATATATATATATATATATAATAAAATTATCTTAATATACCTCAATGTGACCCTGGAAGTCCTTTTGAAGATCCATATGGAATGCCAATTTTATTTATAAGTTTTTTTTAAAAGGATGGAGTGGATATGGATATGGATATGGATATGGATAGGGTGATTTTTTTTATAAGTTTTTTATATAGAGATGTAGTGGATATGGATAGGGTAATTTTTTTTGCAACAATATTGATTTTTTTAGGTCATGGTTTTAAAAATGTTGTAATATTAAACCCCAAAAAAGTAAGGGAGTTACTACAAGTACTTTTTTTCAATTGAAGGGCTGATTTTTAAAATTTTGGTTGCAATATGACTTGTTRTTAAGGTCATGGTTTTAAATTAATTAAAATTTTAACTTCCCATAAAACAAAAGTGTGCTACTTGTAGCACCACTTTTTAATTTGAGGGTTGATTTTAAGATTTTGGTTGTAATGGTATCAGTTGTTAAGACCATTGCTTCAAACAAGTTGTAGTTTTAGTTCCGAAAAAAAACGTGTGCTACTACTAGCATCACTTTTCGAATTGGGGCTTGATTTTAAGGTTTTTGTTTACAACATTATAGGTCATGGTTGCAAAAGGTTGTAATTTTAACGTTGAAAAAAAAGGAGTGCCCCTTGTGGCACCACTTTTCAAAACAAAGGTAAAAACAACCATTAAATGCGACCTCTAAAAAATTGTTAATAACATTGTTAATAACTGTTGTTTACAAATCATATATTAGATTTGGTTGATAGGCTTTAGATTTACGCTAATCCATACAAGAAATAAAAACAAGGTGGCTTTGTAGATCTACATGAACATTAGATAGAGGGTAAGAAGTGAAGAGCTTAAGTGAAAGCCCAACAAATAGCCATGGGAGATCAAAGTGATGATTTTAAAGCTCCTTGTGCAAAATTGGAGGAAAAGGTCACCAATATCATCACTACTCTTGAGGTATTATTAGAGGTCCTTACCAAAAAGAAGGGGATTTTTCATTGACATCGAGAAGAGTGTGGTAACGAAGGTTTCAATCAAGAAAATATTTCTAGTAAGGAAATCCAATGTACTTATTTTAAAATGGAGTCCAATTGGAGGTACAACGATATGATGTAAAATTTGGCATAAAAAAACTCAATGGATGGCTTAAACAACTTCAACCCACACAAATTGAAAGAGGAACGAGAAATAATCATTGTCCTTTTGAAGATGTTCCACAATGCGTTGATATGGTGGGAGAATTATATAGATGCCTTATAGTAGTGTAAGAAACTATCATTGAATAAATGATACACTTCAAGGAGTTGATTAATTCACACTTCTATCCCATTCGACACAGAGGTTCAACACATGTGATGACAATATTTTCGACAAAAGCAAGGGAAAAGTGTCCAAGAGTACAAGTCCAAGGTTTGAAAGCAAGGCATATTGTTGGGAACCTCATTAGAGGAATGGAGGGTCATAGTGAAGAAACTTGGAGGCTTACATCATATATAAAGGAAATTATAGCCTTTGAATGTGAAAAACATAGCTATAGTAAGCAAGAAAGCTTGGTGGGCTAGCTTAGTATCATTTTCCCACACCCATTGCCTCTATTGCATGCCTTAATTAATTTCCTTGTTGGGTTAAAAGGTGTCGTAGTCAATGTTGACGGAAAATTTGAGGAAGTGCTTGGGGGTTTCCCTTGAGGTTTTCCTTGGAAAAAAGGAAAGCTATTTACATTGTTTTGAATACAACCAAGGGGCAATAAAGGAAACAAGAAGAGGTTACCAAAAACAAAGGAAAGATGGTTACAACCATAATGTAGAAAGGGAAGGATCCCAAGCAACATTTCAACCATTGTGAAGTTGATAAACACATCAATGAGAAGTGTTAGAAACTTTAGTCAGAACTATGTTCTAAATGGTTCAATTCCACAAAGAAGAAATATCAATCTAAAACAATAAGGATAGTTGTAATAGCTAGCTCTGAGGTGGAAGAGAATTTGGTTTGCACCATGCCGCAACAACCAAGGGCAATTAGAGAAAATAATGCACTTTTCTAGATCAATATTGGAGTGAAGAACATGAAGGTAAATAATTTTTTGATAGTAGTTATCAAATAACTTTGATTTCCAAAAACCTTGGTTATTGAGCTTTGGTTAGAGGCATATGAACAAGAACAACCATGTTGAAGGGGGAGAATACACAAGAAATATACAATGATGATCACAAGGCAATGTAGGGTGAAGTTTTCCATAAATTCTAATTATGTCGATAAGGAAGAGTATGATGTAGCACTATTTGATGCACCTGAAGTGATGTTGCGAAACCCATATCTTTGGGATAGGGATACACTATATTATAAGAAAGGAAACATTAGTATCACTTGGTGAAAGGTGGTAAATTCAAATTTATCAATGGACATAAAGGGAAAGACAAAGTATACCTTTTAGCCACCATTGGAAAGGTTGATCAAAGATAGCCTAAAGCATAGATTCACTTTAAAGTAGGTAGAATGTGGAAAAGAACTCCGAGAGAAAAGTAGAAGCAATATGATTCCATCTCCTTCGCTAGTGAGATTTTGGGGTTCAAAATCCTCTTACTTGGTGAGGTGAGATCCGAAATGGACCATAGAAATATGAATTAAAGAAATGGATGTATGAATTTATCGAGCAAAATCCGGGTCACCAAGAAAAGGGGCTTCTTACTGAGAAAACATATTGAAATTGATTATGTGTTAGGTTGATGACCAAAGGAGATATGCACTTGAGAAGTAGGGGAGAGCTAGTTCTTGGTAAATGAGCAAGTGAACTAACCTTCCAACGGTGAGAAAAAGGGTAAGAGAATTTTATCGAGCAAATGAGGGTGTAGTGAAGTAAGAAAATGTTTGTCTCAAGATGCAAAAAATGGGTAAGGAATGATTCGCTGAGAAGAGGTCGATGGTGCTTAGGAAAAAAGATAGAAGACAATGCTTATAAAAACAAGCTAGAAACACAACCTAACAACATTGAGAAAAGACACACTCTATTTGTTGAGAAAAGGACTTGAGCATTTGTTGAGCAGATGCATGAAGTGGAACCCCATAAAATTGGTGATGAAATCCCATGGGAGGGAAAATTTGGTGACAAGGGAGTAGATTAGATTTTGAATTTGGGATTATCTTCCAAGAGGTGCAACTTGAAAAACCTAGAAGAAAAACATCGGTGGGATGAAAAACTTTTTAATTAGGAGATTCCATGGTTAGGTTTTTGAAGGGAGAAAAAACACCAAGTTGTCCCTATCACAATAACAAGACAATCACATATTGCGAAATGTGAGGCATGTAGGTGCTATGGAAACCAACCGTATGGTGACTTTTGTGGGAGAAAGAATCCATTTGCAAAGTGGTTGGAGATGCAAAGGATACAATAAAAAGATCAATGGATAGCTAATAAGATTTGCTAGTAACCCAAAAATCATTAAGAGGGAACTGGGCATACATGAGGAGATGCTTTAAAAAGGAGGATCCATAAGATATGGGTGGAGATAAACAATTGATTCATATTGTAAAGGATGAAGGGTGAAAAAATGACTTGTTTTTAGGGAAACATATTGTCCAAAGAGCTTGTACTATGTGCACAATGATCTCGATATGAGAGTGATGTAGGGCATTGAGGATAACTTTGTATTTGGAGTAATGTGAGCAAAAACACATAGAAAATATCTAGCTGAGAGTGAGTTTCTATTGAATGCATATCCATTAGAGTGCATAATAAAACTATTACTTGAGAGATGGAGTTTCCCAATTCAGGGTTTCTTGAAGGAAAATATCCCTTGTCACTAGTGTGATTGATTGTTTTTATATTTTCTTTTATTCCATATATTTCAGATAACATCATTTGTAGACTATTAAATAGAACAATACCATAGTTATGCATCTCTGGACATAAAAGTGGATAACAATAGTATCATTGTTATTCTCACCAATAAAAGATCGAAAGATCTATTGTGAATTGTCTAATCGAATAACCACAATAACTCACAAATGATATTGGTATTAGAGAATTGCGTAGTCTTTATGCTGGAATTATTTTTAGGTTTATGCTAATGTAACCGAAGAAGGAAAATGAAGGTGGTTTTGTGCATTTATACGAACATGAGATAAAGTGAAGGGAGTGGAAAGATTGAGTGAAAGCCCAATAGAAAACAATGGGAGTTCAGAGTGATGATTTTGAATTTTGTTTTGTGAAATTGGAAGCAAAAATTGTAGACGTTGTTTGTGCACTCAAGGTATTGGTAGAGATCCTCACCAAGAAGAAGGGCATTATGTGTTGAGAACGACAAGGAGATGAAAATAACAAAGACTTAAAGAAAGAATATGTTTCAATCGACCCAAAGACTCTTTATAGAATGGAGTCCAAAGTGGAGATATAACCTTATGATAGAATGATTGATGTTGTAAAATTAAATGGGTGGATTAAACAACTTGAGGTATACTTTATCCCGTAAAAAGTGAAAGAAGAACATGAAGTCTCCTTTGGCTATTTAAAGATGTCTAACCATGATTTTATATGGTGGGAGAGTTATGTAAATTCCTTATGGTTGGGCAAGAAAGAACTAGTGACGAAATGTGAACACTTCAAGGAGTTGACTAAGTCATAGTTGACTAAGGAATTTCACAACTCCAACAACAGTTCCAACTATAATCTCTTGTTCCTCTCAACCTGCTAAACTAAGGAATGTACCCCCTTCACTACTCTCAGTCCACCGAGTTGTACCATTCTTTTATCAGGGTTCTCTACGTAGGTTGGCTAGGAAAACCCCGAGATGTGGTTCCGAAACTATTGCTGCCCAAAAAGGAGTTTCACATTCTTATATTATGTTTTCTTCAAAATTGACAAAAAATTATGGGTATTCCTCCCTCATGGTCTCCTCGTGCTCCCATGTAGTGTATTCAAGACCATATCAGGTCCATTGGACCTTTACCATGCCAATATATTTTTTCTTGGGAACTTTTAATTTCCGATCTAGGATGTGCATTGGTTCCACATGGAAATATCCTTCATGTTCCACCTAAATCATAGTCCAATCAATTACGTGGTTAGGGTTAAGCACATATTTATTTAATAAGGACGCTTGAAATACATTATGCACTCTAATGGATGTAGGCAAAGCTAACATGTATGCAACTGGCCTTATCTTCTCTAAGATTTCAAAAGGCCCATAATATCTTTCCACCAATTTTGGGCAGCAACCCAATCTTAGTGAACTTCTCTTTGCTTTCACTTTCAAAAATATATGTTCACCCATTTTAAAATATTTGTTGAAAAATCTGTTGTTGTCTGCATAACGTTTCTTTTGGTCTTGGGAAACATTTAAATTCTGCCTAATATTCGCCATTTTCTCTTCCATTTCCTTTAACAAATCTGACCCAATAATAGCTCTGTATGCTGGGTTATCCCAACTCATTGGTGTGTTACACTTCTTTCCATACAAGGCTTCAAATGGGATCATTTTTAATGAGGCTTGATACCCATTATTGTAAGAAAATTCAACTAAGTAGATATATTCTTCCCACCTGGATGGCTGGTCCATCACATACATTTTGAGCATGTCTTCAATTATTCTGTTAGTCCTCTCTATTTTTCCATCATACTCTGGGTGATACGTTGTACTAAGATTTAGATTTTTCCCAAAGCTTTTGAACAAGCCTTTCCAAAAATTGGAGGTAAACTTTAGATCTCTTTCTGAAACGATTTCCTTGGGAAATCCATGTAGCCCAATAACTTCTTTCATGTATATCTTTGAAATGTTTTCCACCTTGTGAGTAGTCTTCACTGGAATAAAATTTTCATCCTTAGTGAAATTTTCCACCACTACCATGATGGAATCATGTTGCTTCATTATTTTGGGAAGCTTGGTAATAAAATCAACTGTAACTACTTACCATTTCCATCCTGGAATGGGCAATGGGTGTAATAACCTAGCTATATGTCTATGTTTGTTTTTCACCTTTTGGCACTCTAGACACTTGTTGATATAATTGGCCACTTCTTTCTTCATTTCGGGCCAAAAATATTGGCTCCTCATAGCTGCAATGGATTTTTGATATCCTGGGTGTCCAACATATGACACATTGTGCATTTCTCTCATCATTGTATTTTTCAACTCTTTGGAATTTGGAACATATACTTTGCCTCTGTACATGAGGATTCCATCCTCTTTCAACTCAGAATATTTAAATTTCTGCAGTAAATTGCCTTGCTGTAATGTTTATTTTATTTCAAATAATGTTGATATGAATTTTCTTCTTCTAAAGTTCTATATTTCAACTCAGTATTGTACATGATGATTTATTCTAAATGCATCTCATGCGCTCTTCTGCTGAGTGCATCAACCACTTGATTCTCTTTTCCTTTGATGTGTTTAATTTCAAATTTATACTCACTAAGAAATTTGATCCATCTAGTTTGTCTGACATTTAATGTGGGATGTCTACACAAATGTTTCATACCACATTGGTCCGTCCTTAGCTCAAATTTTTTCCCCATGAGGTAATGTCTCCACATTTTTAATGCATGAATAATTGATGCTAATTCTAGATGATGGGTAACATAATTCCTCTCATGCTCTTTTATTTTTCTAGACTCATAGCATACCACATGATTCTTTTGTGTGAGGACTCCAACGAGCCCTTCTTTGCACACTCGTGCAAACAAAAATGTCTTCATTGGGGTCTACAATATTCAATATTGGTGCACTGGTCAATATGTCCTTCAACTACTAAAATCTTTCTTCATACTTGGAAGTCCATTCAAATTCCTCTCCCTTATTTTGCAAATAAGTAATGGGGCTTGCAATCTTTGAAAAACCTTTTATAAATATTCTGTAATACCCTGCAAGACCCATGAATGATTTGACCTCTGTAACAATTCTTGGCATTGACCATCCCCTAATGGACTTTATCTACTCAGGATCAACTGCTATTCTGTTTGTTGAAATAATATGACCCAAGTGGTGAATCTTCTTTTGATAGAAGATGTGCTTACTTAGCTTGGAATACAACTTATGTTCTCTCAAAAATTTTAGCATCATTCTTAAATGTTGCTCATGTTCCTCCTTTGACTTAGAGTAGATAAGTATATCATCTAGGAACACAATTACAAACTTGTCGAGGTATTCCATGAATACTCTATTCATCATGCACATGAATACAAATGGGGCATTTGATATCCAAAATGGCACTACCGTGAATTCATAATTCTCGTATCTTGTATTGAATGTT
The DNA here is from genome assembly GCA_000966675.3 of Picea glauca. Classification (NCBI taxonomy): domain Eukaryota; kingdom Viridiplantae; phylum Streptophyta; class Pinopsida; order Pinales; family Pinaceae; genus Picea; species Picea glauca. Next base: position 134,575 of record JZKD02S0737637.1, read on the forward strand.
GTCTTGTTGATATCTTCTTCTTTTATCCTTACTTGATGATAACCTAATTTCAAGTCAATATTGGAAAATATTCTTGCACCTTTTAGCTGATCAAAAAGATCATCAATCCTTGGAAAATGATATTTGTTCTTTATAGTGACCTTATTTAGTTGTATGAAATCAATGCACATCCTTAAGGAGCCATCCTTCTTCACAAAAATAAATGGGGCACCCTAAGGTGACACAGTTGGACATGTATACCCCTTCCTTAATAGTTCTTCAAGGTGCATTTGCAACTCCTTCAACTCTAGTGTGCCCATTCTGTAAGTATTTTTGGACACCGGGGTAGCTCTTGGCACCAAATTAATGGAGAAATTGATGTCTCTCTTTGGTGGAAATCCCTATATCTCCCCAAAAACATGTCCAAAATCCTTCAAGACTAGATGGTATTTAATATTTGGCATTGCATCTTTGGCATTACATCTTTCGCTGCCACTTCCATATGGGCTGCAAAAACTTGACACCCCTTTCTGAAAATATTTTTCAATTGCATGGTTGGAATTTCTCTAACAACTACAACCCTTGGAATTCCTTGAACCTTGCCTTGCTATCCCTCTTCATCAATATAAGTGATTGTCTTGTTGTAATAGTTTATGACAACATGGTGTTTTTCCAACCAATCCATGCCAATTATACAATCATATGAACCCAATGGTGTGATGTTCACATCCACCTTTGTGCTGAGTCCATTCATGTTTATTTGAAAATCCTTAACCAACTCACTGATTTTCCTATTAGCCCCTATGGCTAACTGAACTAACCAATATTTCTTAATGTCACTTCTTTGTTATTGAAATATTTCAACAAGGTTATAGTTTTATGTAACTATGGTTAGCTCCACAATCAATTAAAATTGCTACGAGCTGGTTATCAATCTTACCTTCCACTTCAATCATGGGGGACCGATACTCTTCTTGCTTATTGTCCAAGGCCCGCATAAATCCTTGGCATGTTTCCTCCCATTTCTTACACTATTTCAACCTCCTAAATATTAAGGAAAATCCTCATTCTTTCACACTTGTGAGGGAAATCCCTGTACACATGATCTCCCTCACACCCCAACACTTCATGGGCTACTATGTTGGAATTTTCCCAAATGAATTTTCCATCCTGGGTTCATTTTGGGTTGATTGGACTTTCTGATTTGCTTGAGAGTTATTTATGAAAAAGGGTGGCTTAAAACCACTTTCCCTTTTCTCATTTTTACCCTTCATCTTGTCATTCCAAGATTTTTAGAAAACCAACCTTATTCTACTCTGCTCATAAAGATGTTTTTCTATCCTTTTGGCCTCCTCCAAAGTCCTAGGGTTATCATATTGTATCTAGTCACTGTAGAAGGATGATAATCCACTAAAAAATATTTGGATTCTGACCTTCTCATCCTTTATGAAGCCTACATACTTCAACAACTCAAAGAAACTCTTCTCATATTCATCCATTGTCATGCTTCCCAATTTGAGTTCAAATAAATATTTTATATTCCTTTAACAGTAATGCTATGAAAAATATTTCTCTTGGATATATCCTTTGAAATATCCCCATGAGACCTTCTTCTCATCAAGGTGCTTGGCTTCCTTAATCTGATACTACCACATGGCTTCCTTTCCTTGCAAGTGGTAGGTTGCAATTCTAGTTTCTACCCTTGAGGGGTAATCATGCAGCTGGAAATATTTCTTCATTTCCAACAACCATGCTTCAACCTCTTCCTCCTTTCTATGCTCACCATTAAAATTTGGTGGTTTGATTTTCTTGAGTTCACCTTGTAAAATGTCTAACTCAGGGCTTCTTCTCTTCCTCCTGACAAGAGACACACTTGGGTTTCTCTGTAGATTTTAATATTGTACAATTAATTATTGCAAACTGATTCTTAATAAAAAAGAAAATATACAATGGCACACACTCATATTACATAGATATTTTTACCATGGAAACCCAAACCAGGAAAACCAACAACCTATTTAGAGCCTCACCTCTAATATTCTATTCATCATATCTTCATTGTTTACAATACAATACAATATATAGGATCCAAAACCCCTAATCCGTTGTCTCGTTTTAGTAAACAAACCTAATTACTAAACTAGAATTAGAAAACGATTGGCGAAAACCATGTGCCAAAAACTGCCCAAAAGTGGATGCAAAAAACACCATTTTTTTTTTCTTTTCGAGGGCGTTGTTTCCGAACCCCCTGGAAAGGGGGGCTCCTCCCCCTGTGACCCCTCGAGAAGGGGGGGGGGGGATATCACCCTCCATCCCCCCCCAAACCCCCCCATTCTCTTTGTGCAACACAAACACTATATCTAGTAGTGCAAAGAATATAACACATATCGAACATGCTCCTTGGCCCCGAACTTGGATGAAATATTCTATTTGATTTCTCTAGGGAATGATGATGCCTGCTCATACTTCTTGATTGCCTTCATCCCTTCTACTATGGAATCTATATGTTTCCACTTGTCTAAATCTAACTACTTACTTTGTGCCAAAGTCTTTATTGACTTTCCTTTGCAACATATTCAAACTCTGAAGTATCTCTTCCTGATCTTTCATAATATTTTCATTATATAACCTATATCTATGCACTTCCCTCTACAGGCTTCTCATAGTCACAAGATCGTCTCTACCTCTTCTTCCATTGGAATCTATCTCAACATTTCATAATATTTTCATTATATAACCTATAGCCATGCACTTCCCTCTGGCTTTTCATAATCACAAGATCATCTCTACCTCTTCTTCCATTGGACTCTATCTCAACATTTCCCATGCTGACATGTAGACCCTTGACCTCCTCTTCATGGTTGTAAGATCCCTAGTCATCTTCCATAACTTCAATCCTCATATAAGAATAAAATATTATTTTCTTGTACCTCTAATTCTCGAAGAAATGTGCATGTAATTATTATTGTTAGAACATACACACTATAAAACATTTCATTAATTAAATTACATGTTATTCTTCATATCAATTTAAGAAGAACACAATGCACTAAGCCAAAATTTTAATCTTTTGAAATATTCATCTATGAAATAGTTATCCAATGGCTATACTCATGTCTCATTCTCAGTTCCGAGCGAAAAGTTACAACCTTCTCAAGTTGCAATTTCCACTCATTGCTATGTTTTTACTACTGCAAAAATCATTTTATTATTTTCTAAGAAACTGTAGTGTTGAATTCAAAATTATGGGTTGATATAGGGCTTCTCCTCTTCAAGAAATTTCCATTAACTACTCATTTTTCCAAATTTGAGCTCCGAGTTGATCGTTATGGTCTACAAAAGTTTAAAATGTTTTCTCATTTTTACCGCTTCTACATGTGTATTCTCTTCCATCCTGTACAATTTCAAGTATCTAGATTCCAAATATGGTTCCATGGATGTCTTCTATGGTACATGGGATTTATACATACTACTCTTATGCCTCAAACCGATTTATGAGCAAGGAGTTATGGCCTCTAGAAGTAAATTGGTGCCAAAAGTATACCTTGCACTCTTTCAACTGTAACTTCCTCATACTAGTTTTGTTTTTTGTTTAGAATAGCTCGTTGGAAATCTCTCATTGGGTTCTTTCATTTAATCAATAAATACTATGTGTACCAATGATACACATAGATCTCTCGATTTTGACTTATTGAAAATGTTGTTTAGGCATTTAAAATGCCCCTGCAGGTTGATGACCTTCAAAATTCTAAAAATTTTCATAAATAATTGAATGTTTCACTGCTATATAACAATCTTTTAGTTTGAGTCGTTGATCTCAAGATCGAGAGTAATCTCAACTGTCGACCTTCTAAAATTTTCAAAGCCCACGAATGCATCTGAATTGTTGATCTCCCAAATTGAAAAGTGATTTAGACCATCCATTCTCCAACATCTGAAAATCCATTGACTATCAACGACTGAAGATTTTCCTTGGAATTTTTTTTTTCACGATTTTCATCGAACCCCGATTGCTCCATTGATGATCAATGATTTCCCCTGGTCGAACAAAATACCTCACCGATTTTTTCGACCCAACCATCATCAATTCCTTGACTAACGTGGCATGACAGATGGATGTTGATGTGGCTGACATAGCACGATACATGGGTACTGATGTGACATTACACATGGATGTTGATGTGGCATGACATGTCATCCTCCTCTTTCCCTTAATTGAAGATTGAAAATTTCTTTTGGACAAACCAAACACTTCGTTGATTTCTCCGACCCGACCATCGATAATCGACGATTTCTCTTAGCTGAATGAAACACTTTGTTCTATTTTTCCAACTTTGAAAATGGATATCGACTGTCGATCTGCTCCATTTCACCATTTACTTTGAAAATGGATCTCGATCGTCGATTCGCTTGATTTTTCCAAAATCCAAAAAAGTATCTCAACCATCGATTTGCTCTATTTTTCCAAACTCTGAAAATGGATCTCAACCATTGATTTTCTCCCTTTTTTGAAACTGTAAAAATGGACCTCAATCGTCGATTTGCTCCATTTTTCCAACTCCAAAAAAATTATAAGTTTTCGATCAATCTACAATGAATTTGGGCCGTTGATATCGAAATCGAACGCAATCTCAACTGTCGTTCCATCAAACTCTCCTAGCTTCTTCAACCATCATTAAAACATAATTTGTTGACCTTCCATGTTGAATTTAACTCTGCAACCTGCAGATTGATGCCCTTAATTCTCTCTTCAACTGTTTTGAGGGAAATTTTAAGCTCGAATCTACTCATAAATTTGGGTATTTCACCTTTTTTTCACTATTTTCCTCAAATATGTCACATGTGAACTCTGCAACAACGAATTTCTACCAAATTCGCACGGGTCTTGGCTCATACAAGCTCGGTGTTTAACCTTGAGCTTTGATACCAATTTGTAACTTCCCCAGCTTGATTGAGATTCATTACATGTGGAATACACTTAAAAAAATATTTTTTTTACTTAACTAATCATGTAGCTTACCTGCTATAAGAATACACACAGATTTAACCATTATGTTATCATCAATTTAAATGCAACTACAACATGCTGGTTTGTTGATCCTATGCCTTTATGATTAATTAGTGCACATTTATGCATCTTTTGGTGATCCTATAGTACTTAATCCTCCTCTTAGGGAATGGTTTAGCATTTTGGCATTGTGATTCAACATTATAGAATGGTGATTTGGTGTTTTTCCACAACCATCTTTCCCAAGACTCGTTCTTTGATGGTATCCCTAAGAAATTTTGGATTTAATCCCTACATACATCTTTGTTGATTTAGTTCCATTAATGTGATTTGTTTATTTCATCTATTCATGCATTTCTTTGAGGCCATGTGTCTATTCATGAATTTCTTTGAGGCCATGTGTCTTCTTATGATTTTTCTAATTTTCAGAAATTCCTATTAATTTTATTAAATTTAAGTAAAATTTCACTTTATTTTTTTTCTTTTAAAACAAAATTTAAGTAGATAATTCTTTTTAATCTTCCAAAAACTAAAAATGATTTCCCTTTAAATTTTATATGGTGAAAAAAGGTCTTCACCTTATAAATTTCTTTATTAAATTGAAGTAAAAATTCACTTCATTATTATTTTTAAAGAAAAATTAAATAGAAAATTCTATTTAATTTTTTAAAAAGTAAAATTTTAAAATAATTAAAAAAATCCCATTTATAATTTTTATTTATTTATTTGTTTTATGGTGAGAAAATTCTTCACCTTATAAATTTTAATTTAATTTTTATTGATGATGATTATGATGATTAATGTCCATTTAAACCGAATTGGTCATGAGACCTTCAGAGGGTAAGGGATTACTTGCAATTCTTTAGAATTTTGTTTCTGTACTCGAAAAAACATTAAGAGAAGTTTTCCAAGATCACCATAGTTTTGTTGAGTTAAAAGGTTAGGAATGTTGGAAGTGTGACAAATATTTTGAAATTGATATCTAATTTGGGTATAGGCCGGACAATCTAAAAGAAGTGTTGTTCTTCTTCAACCTTCTTAGTGTCACAAAGGTGATATACTCTTTCATCCCATGGTGTTTTAGGTATTGACCAACACCTAGATTCACTATGGAGCTCATAAGAATTTGTTCTTATCTTAGCAATGCTTATTTTTTTCTTTACACTTGTCAAAACAAAGATATAATTTTGATCTTCTAGATTAGGGTTAATTACATCCTTATAATACCTTAATTTTTTTTCCTCTAACTCTTTATCACACCACATTTTCTCCTTAAATTTTGTTTAATGATATTTTTAATAGTATCCTTATTTTACAAAATGGTGTCTTCCATCATTCCACAACAGTTTAGCTAAGAATGGGCATCTTTATGCTTTCCTCACTTGAGTCGATGGTGGTTACGAGTGGATTTTGAAGAAATTTTAGGAAGCCTATTGTCTTCCATGTTGTTTAACTTGTTCTTATACATTAGGTATCTAGTCATAGTCGTGCTCTCAATGGGGGAGAGTCTTGCCTCTAAGAGGAGGATGCGATAGGGCATGTTTCCTTTAATTTTAAGATTACAGGTTATAAAATTCTTTTGTATTTGCTCTATATTTCTCCAGGATTCACAAGAGATACTACATCGCCGGACTTCACATCCATAAAAATGACATGCGTAACAAGAGTCTCAAATAGGAGTTTCTTATTATCCCAAATCCAAAGATCGATTGATTTACAATTGTTTTCAAGCCCATAATAAGTTTTCCATTCCTCAATAATCCTTTTCTCAATGCTATAATTCTAGTTGAGCTTGTGGTGAATATTGATTCCAAGATATTTGTATTAAGTCAATTCCTCCAAGTTGTTGTTGCCATATATGAAGGTATCATACGTGATCTTATTGGATTTAATGATTATGATCTTAGTCTTGTCAGTATCAGTATTAACAGTCATACCCATATTGGAGCAAAAATCCTTGAGGATTCTTAGTTGGTTTTCAAGATCGTGGGGACTCCTCACCATAAGAACAATATCATCGGCATCAATAAGAAGATTGATGACTATACCAGTGAGAGTATGGCCGACACAACCTGCTTCTTCCAAGCAATCTTCTAACTTGTTAATGTATATGCCAAAAAAGGTAGGGCACAAGGGACAACCTTGCTTGACTCCAATATTGCAACAATATCTTTCAACCAACCCTCAATGTTTTTGAACTTGTAAATAACGTTCTCATATAGCCTTATTGCAACATCCCTCAACTCTAAAGACACTTTTATCTCTTCCAACCTATTCCAAAGAATTTTCCTAGGAATCGTGTCAAAAGCTTCTCTAAAGTCAACAAAATAACAAAAAATATTGGTTTTAGTATTGCAGAACTCCTCTGCAATGATCCTAAAGATAACAAGATGGTCCAAAGTTGAATTATATCTCCTAAACCCAGCCTAGCCTTTAGTCCTTTTACTGTGACTTTCTAGCCAAAGGTTAATCTTATTTTCCAAAATAATTCCATAAAGCTTGGCTAAAATTAGGCTAATCACAATGGTCCTATAATTAGAGGGAATGATTCTAGCCCCAATATAAAAAATAGGAACAATGAGGCTTTGCATCCAGGGTTTAGGGAAGGCCCCGTTGACTGCTAAATTGAAGAGCTTGTGTAATGTGAATAGTCCTTCCGATTTAAAAATTTCAGCTTGGTAGCTTTCAATGTCCTCAGCTTTCCCATTTTCAAGCCGCTTAACCTCGAACTCTATATAGGGAGACAATAGGAATGGTTTCCATGGCATTAGGGAAATCGTAAATAATTTTAAGGTAGGAATTCCAGTCCCTTAAGGGAATCATTTATTTTCTTTAGTATCACGGTTTATAATTTTCCTCCATAACTTCTTAGGATCAAGGTTAGATAGTTGTGAAAGCTTCTCTTTCCTTTTATTGATATAGTGCCTTTTTTCTATTAATTAGGGATTTGTACGTATTTATCTTATCGAGTTTTAAGGACTCATTAGAATCATCCCTAATGGATTTCCTATCAATTTTACATTCTTTATCATACCAAGGGTTGGTCGTTCTATTATTCTTTTTACAGGACACCTCGAAAGAAAACTTGTTAATAGAAGTGGAAAGGGTAGTTGTGAAATTATGATGAAGGTCTTCAATGTTGTTCTTATAAGTTAGGAGATGTAGTTCACTATTTAAATCCTTTAAGAAAATGTCAACTTTACTTTTGTCAAAGCACAATTTTGTTTGATTATTAGAATTCTCTTCAATGGCGCTCCTATGCATGGCAACATTTAGAGTTAGGGTTAAAGGTCTATGATTAGAGTTGGGTTCATGGTCATTTAAAAGGTCAAAATTTACTATTTGGTTGGAAACGGAGATATCGGATATCACATAATCTACGACACTACTACCTATTCCATGAATACAAGTCATTTGGTTGGAGTTTGGCCTCTTCATTACTCCATTGCAAATTATTAGGTCTTGAGAGCTACAGATCTTGACCAACTCAGTACCAAACAAATTCTCAATTAGGTCTTTAGAGATTCTTTTGTAACTATTAGATAAAACAAGGTCCTCATCTAGCCATAAAGGATTATGGTTGGAATCATTGCTTAAAAGAGTAGCTTGGTTAGTTGCAGTCCTAACATTAAAGTCTCATAGTGGGAGGATATTACCTTCATTTTTCAAACTATAAACATCTTGTTCTAAATTATTATAGGGACAATTGTTATCTAGATTGTTTTTCTTATAAAAAGTAGAATTAATAGGTGAAAAATAACAAATTGTTATATATATTTTCTTAGCATTGGTGTTTGAAATTTCTATCCAAATGTACTAATTGAGAGGGTCGATCTTATGAAGTTGAATGTGATGACAAATGCTTTTTCTAATATAACAAGATATGTCTCCTATTCCTCTACGGTGGGACTTTTTGTTCCATGCCGACCACAAGACCAAAGCTTCTATGTTAGAGACCTTAGACTCTTCATGTTCTCAAGTTTCAACTAGACAAATAATATCAAAATCACTTGAGATCCAACTTATCATAGTACTTTTGCGCTATGGAAAGCCACGTAGTTCCAAAAAAGGATCACGAGTATCCAAAATTCCTATTTATTATTATCCTTTTGGTCTCTATCCCTAACAATAGATTTTTGATTTCTAATTATTGCCCATTTTCCTTCTTTCTTGGCTTCTTTTACCTTTTGAACTTCATTCCTTAATTAAGCTTGGTCTTCGGGAATGAGGTCTTCATTTATAAATATTCCTGACCCTTTTAAGCTCAAATATTTACTAAGTATGCTATATTTATGTTCATTACAACTTACTTTGACATGGATCAACCTATCTTTATGATCAATTATTTTTCCTAGCCTCTTTTCTTCTATGAGGTAAGTTGTTTCAATTTGTGATTTATTTTTTAATTCTTCTTTTAGAATTGCTAGTGTATCCTCCTCTTGTTGTTCTTTTATACGGAAAACTATGAGGTTCAAGGCTCTTTTATTACGCACATGGTCCAATTCGATTAAATTATTCATTTCCTCTTTGATGGGTTTGATATCCGATTTGTTTTCTAGATTATTAAGGGTCAAATTGTTGGTTAGTTTTTCTTCTAGCTCTTTAATCCTATCTGTCAAGTTGGGATTTTCTTCAACCTCTCCTTCTTGAGTTGGTTGTTTCTGTTTTTTCATTTCTTTAATCCTATCCTCCATTGTCTGCAATTGACTCTTGAACCCTAACAATGTATCCTCTATTTGAGTTTGAATGGTATCTTTGAAGAGTCTGATTTTTTTATTATCAAGCATTGCCTCTAGCTCTATTTGGAATTTTAAGTCTCTTTCTTCACTCCTTTTTTTCTAATGATTCTAAGTCTATATGGATTTTGACATCTCTTTCTTCTCTCCTTTTTTCTAATGATTTCATATAATCATAAAGGCTCTCTAGGGTGACAAACAGAGTTTTTGGAATATGTGGTGGAGTGCTCATATTGAAAAGAAGAGAAAAAAAGTAACCATATTTTGGATTAACTTTTAAAAATGAAAAATAATTTTTTTAATTGATACAAATGCTATTAGTTATTATCTAAATCAAATTAAAGTAGAAATTCACTTCATTATTATTTTTAAAGAAAAATTATATAGAAAATTCTATTTAATTTAAAAAAAATCTCACTTATAAATTTTATTTATTATTTTTAAAGAAAAATTAAATGGAAAATTCTATTTAATTTAAAAAAAATCCCACTTATAAATTTTATTTATTAAAAAATAAATAATGAAAAACAAAATTATTTCAAAATTAATTTAAAAAAAAACAAATTTCTCCATAATCACTCAAATATTATTATTTAAATATTATTTTTATTTATTAAAAAAATTAAAACTATGAATCAACAAAGTCATGACAAGATTATTTAAAAAAATATGAATTTTTCTAATGATCACATAAATATTTAAAAAAAATAAATTTGTCTAATGATCACATAAATATTTAAAAAAAAAAAGAATTTGTCTAATGATCACATAAATATTAAGTATTAATGTAGAAAGTTCTTTGACCATCGAACAAAGTAGAAATTTAACAAAATAAGAAAGCATTATGTATACAGTAATTTGACCCTTAAACAACTTAAAAATAGGTTTGTCAGGAGTAATATGCCTCAGAGAACCTTTAAACATTAAAACATATGCATGCTACTGAAACCTTTGGAAAAAAAACATTATAGCCAGAGTACAGAGTGAAAAAAAAACATTATAGCCAGAGTACAGAGTGAAGTAATCAAAGTAGAAGGAAGTAGGCTTGGAATTTGACGGGCTACAACTCGTCTTTTGTCCCTCAACCCGTATTTGACACGTGGTTTAAAAAATCAAACTTCATGACTGACTGGCATTCAAATTATCTACCTGTCAATTTGATGTGTGATCGCCTCCAGTACCCGTCAAAAACTCTAATGGGTATACAATATAACATAGGGCTAGTTAGTAGGGTACTAGGGTTAGCCTGCTAGGTAGTAGGGTCAGGTCGGGACATGGAAGTTGCTGGGTTATAACTTATACGCATTTGCAGGGAAGTTGGTGAAAGTAGCTGTATATAATTAAATGTAATAAATTAATCCCTGCTCCTGTGTCACCACAATATACATTAAGGCTGAATCCCAAATCCCGATGGTAGCTACTAGTGCAACTCCAGCCTCCAATGCATTGATCAAACTTAATTGTTAATAGTTATGGTGTTATTTGTTACAGGCTCTGCAACTTGCTCATATCCAAGCTATGGAGCGACAAGCCTACCCTTCAGCCCATCAACTCATCAAAAATACCCGGACCCAGGTCTCTGTGGGAGGGTGGAGTGCTATTGGAATTTGGTTCTCAGGTCGGAAGAAAGAAGTGGATTGTGGAGCAGAGAGGCTACCCTTCAACCCATCAGCTCATTAAATATACCCAGTCTCTATGGGAGGGTGAAGTGCTATTGGTGCTCGGGGAAGAAAGAAGTGGACCGTGGAGCGGCGAGCCACCCTTCAGCCCATCAACTCATCAAATATACCCGATCTCTATGGGAGGGTGAAGCGCTATTGGAATTTGGTGCTCGGGGAATGTGGTAGATATTACACTCTTCGCTCGACTGGTAAGCCTCACATTGTCGTCTGTTATATCCATCCAATATTGCTCTAGTTGCAATGAATTTTTCTTTGGGTTTTGGAAATATTTCTCTCGGTATCATCTTGCAATGCTTTTCTTGGATCTTTTTAATATTAGGAGTGACAGTTATGGGAAGGAATTCCAGATCAAATTCTCTGAGATGAATAATAGAATAGCTTGCTAGCTTTTAGGCTGGTAGGTCCAACTCTTGAACGATGCATATCGTATTAGTTGGGAATGAAATAACCAGTAACAAGAGGACGGCTCCACCACCTTACTTCTAAAGTGAAAAAGCAAATAATTGACCTACCTTTATGAGTAAACCTGTTATATGAGTATTTTGCATAAGGGGTACAATGGTTATAAACTTATATCAGGGTATGAAATCAGATTCCATCTAGGGCGTATTCAATATCGAGGAGGAAAATACAACCCCTATTTAATCCCACCCCTGGGCAATTCCCTCCTATCGACCTACTTTTTTCATATGGTTTCACACCCTTACCCTGCTACTGCCGAAGAAATATTGATTTCCTGGTTAGTCAACGAAGAAACAAGAGAGAAAGCTTCACGTTATACATGGGACATCAGGGAATCCTTTGTGAATGGATTATCCCTTTCAATGCTTGAAGGCCAGACCATAAGGCCTGCCGCCTACCTATTCTATTATTTGGAATGGATAATGGTTATGGTGAACCCTGAGCTATTAATAGATCTCGGATTTAAGGAGGGTCTCTTTTATTCTGAACCTTGTAGTTGTTATCCTTTATTTTCCTCGTCTATCATCAGTAGTCCTGTCCAACTATTAGTTATCTTAGTGACGGTTAGTCCAACCTCTAGATGTAATATGGTTGTATAATAGATTCACTAGATTTTGTGCTTATCACCAAATTTTCAATTTACTATTGTTCAATTTAAAAAAAAATTAAAAGTGTGTCCTTGATTCAAAAATTGGAGAGGCGATGCATTTGTTGAGATTGATTACATTTTACTTCACTATTCAAATACCCTATAGGTCTACTGTCTACTGTCTATCATAAGTCAAACCCCATCAATTTAATTGTAACTACTTTCCACCGTGAGTTAAAGATTTGAAAACTTGTGCCACCCAACTTGATAAGGCACACAACACAAGTGTAAATTGACAGGTGAACCGTGAAAGTAGTCCTTGTTAAA
>JZKD02S0737637.1:183065-205295 GCA_000966675.3 Picea glauca
GTGCCTAAGAGGATTATATCTGATTGAGGATCAATGTTTACTGGACGATTTTGAACTAGTTTCCAAGAGGCCTTGGGAACCCAACTTAAATTTAGTACCACATATCATCCGGAGACAGACAGACAAATTGAATGAACAAACCAAATCTTGGAGGACATGTTGTGTATGTAAGTTATGAACCGACAGAAGCATTGGGAAGAATTCTTTCCACTAGTAGAATTTGCATACAACAACAATTATCAAAGCACCATTAAGATGGTGCCTTTCGAGTTTCTTTACGGGCGACCATGTCAGAGGCCTTTGAGTTGGGATCGACTTGAGGATAGGGTCCTGGTGGGACCGAAAGCTATCCAAGAAATGTATGATCAAATGCAAACAATAAGACAAAGGATCAAAGAAGCGTAGGATCGACAGAAGAGTTATGCTGATGCACACCATGTCGACCATAGTTACGAAGTTGGCAATCGAGTATTCTTGCAGGTGAAACCACATAATATTTTGATCAAGTTTGGAAAGGGTGCTAAACTCTCTCCTAAGTTCATGGGACCTTTCGAGATTGTGGAAAAGAAGGGCCCCGTGGCCTATCGATTACCCTTGCCTGATTATTTGAGGTGTATGCATGATGTTTTTCATGTATATGTTATGAGACATTATATTATTGATCCTACACATGTTATTGACATGAGTTCCTTGTAGGTATCTGACGAGCGTGCACTCACGACCGAGCCAATCCGCATCCTGGACCATCACATTTGACAGCTACAACGTCGAACAGTAGATTAGGTCAAGGTCCAGTGGGACAACTATAGTCCGCACTCAGCGACCTGGGAGGATGCATATGCTATGCGCCAACAGTTTCCATTTTTGTTTGATAGATAGACTTATGATACTATGATACAATTTATTTCGACACTTATATACTTTGAAACTTCAGGACAAAGTTTAAACAAGAGGGGGTGTATGTAACATCTCGCTCTTGCGCGCACTGAGCGAACTTATTCTTTGAGGACACTTGCGTGCAAGTGATTCGGGTTATTATACTATTGGTCGTTTTGATTATGATTATGGGATATTATGGATTTGATGATATGTTATTTCATTGTATTTACATAGATATGTGCTATTGATTGGGTTCTCCTGAGTGTGAAGGACTTTGGACATTGAGGATGCAGAGACATCGATGAAACCCCTTGGACTCCAGATCGAGTCAGGGAGTGGGCTATTTGGGGTTTGAATTTTGTTGATGTGACATATGTACAAATGATTAGATGTTATGATGATTAATTATTATTGCTAACATGATTCGTTGATGGATGCAAGCTGACGATAAATTTTCAACTAGACTCACATATGAAGTAGAGGGGTCACACAGGACAACCATAAACATTGAGGTAGAGGTGTGGAAGTAGCCTTGCCACAACCTACTAACACTCTCGTCATGGCTCAAACTGTAGGTTAATGAATATATAGTTCGAGAAGACTCACGATGCCGTGAGGGAAAACTGTGACAGTTGCTCACGATGATTCTAAGAGGTGCACAATAACGCAGTGTCCTTATTCCTTAGAGGCCCTTAGTCTCCCACAAGATCACCTGACGAAGTATTGACTCCAGGGGTTTTACGTCTACAACATTCAGTCAAGAGGCGAGTGGCACCCTTGGAGCACGTAGTGCGTCTTGAAGGGCACGTTGCCCAAGGAAAACACAAAGAGGCGAGTGACACCCTTGGAACACGTAGTGCGTCTTGAAGGGCACATCGCACAAGAAAAACAAAAAAAGGCGAGTGGCACCCTTGGAGCACGTGGTGTGTTCTGAAGGGCACGTCGCGATTTTAACTGGTAAGTGAATAAACCTAGTCGGCCTAAAAATGAATGACATGATAAGTAAAGTTTAACAACATTTTCCCCTTAAAAATATCGACCATCCTAGTGAAATTAAAACCTAGGTCTAAGTAGAACATGTGGTCAAAATAATAATAATAATAAATAAACATGTAACAAGAAAGGGGGTAAGAAATTCAACTTATTATTAAAGTCAAAATTATATTGGAGGATTAAATTTTTAAAAGGGGGTAATGATTTTTTTTTATCTACATTGCTAATTTAATTTTTAGTAAAAAAGAAAAGAGGGTAAATGGTTGTTTTTATCTACACTTGCTAAATTAATTTTTAATTAAAAAGTAAAAAGGGTAAATAGTTTCTTTATCTACACTTGCTAAATTGATTTTTAGTTAAATAGGAAAAAGGTGAAAACTTAAAAGAAAAAGGAAACTTAAGGAAAAGGGGAGACTTAAAGAAAAAGATGAATGTCCAACTTAGTAAGGAATCTAGCCTTTGGGACTTTCCATTTATGAACTCAACTTGTAATTAAGTAAGGCGTAAGTCATTTAAGAAGTGTAAGGGAATTTTTGGACACCGATGAACGTTTTTAGGAATGCTCTTAGGTGGATGAGAGAAATAAGAATATTTAATTAATTAATAAAATTGATTTTCTGGTGCAATTAAGGGATCAGGTGACATGTGTACGGGGGAGGTTTTTCGAAATTAACTAAATGAAACAGAAATTTAATGAGAATTTGAGAAACTAATTACTTGAAAACTCTATAAAAAGGATGGAGGAGGAGTATAAAGCTCTCATCTTTTTGCGTAACATTACACTGCTGAAATTTTATTTTGACTAAACTTTCTCTTGTGGGAGTTGGGATACCCAACTCGGGTAACGAGTGGTAGCTCAACCTTGTGAGGCGAGCAGGGTGCTAGCATTCTATGATATTGTGTGCATGACCCCTTTGTGGCTCGGGGGCCTTAGTGGGAAGAAAAGTACCCCTAACATTGGCTGGGAGGTACCAGTGAGGTTACATCGGTTGGCAAGCGGGAGTTGGATGGAGCACGTGCAGGACAACGACATCAGAGCATTCACATTTGGCTAAGGTACGCCTGTTAAAGTTGTTACTTGTCGTGAAATTTAATTTACACATGTTTATTTTTCTGTATTCGGTTGAAGATTTCATTACCATGAACTTTCTCGTACATGCATTCTTATGATACTTGTAATCCCCTTGTCATTTGATTGATTCAGTGAAGACCCTTGCTATCCATTGTATCCTTTATTTATGAGTTACTATCTCTTTGTGCGTGGCCAGAATGATCCCTAGACTCAAAACCTTGCCAATGTTCTTGTATCTCTTTCCTACGTTTTTTTTATTCCTTGATTGCACTTTTATTTCATTATTTGCTTCTCCATGGAGACGATCTGGATGCAGATTGTGTTTTTATCTTTTGTCTCCTATCCCTTTAGTTATTAGTCTGTGCCTGAGAAGTCGGCCAGGAGCCGAATCAACGGTCGTCACTTCGATGTTTAAAGACTTATAGATTCAAATGCTCCACTTTCCTATGCATGGATAATAAGCGAAGGATAAATTTTCGCCCAACTATCTATCCCTTACTTATCTCTGCGTTTTTCTCTTACGATTAATCTCTAATCTTTGTGCCTTCTGGTGAATGTGTATATGTGCATTTTTGATTGATCCATTGCCGAATGATTAGTCTTTGTGCCTTCTTGTGATTGAATATCTCTGCGCTTTTGTTTGATTCATATATGCATTTTCTTGTGGATGATTATCTCTGCGATTAATCTCTGATCAATTTCTTGGCATTTATCTCTGCGATTTCTTGGCATAATCCCAATGCTTGATTGGAAATATCTCAACGTTTTTAATATGTGGATGACTGCGTTTTAACATTTGAATGATTGCGAGTTTATATTTTGAATGACAACGAATTTATATATTGAATGACAATGAGTTATACATTTGAATGACAGTGAATTTAGATATTGGTTGTGGTTGCGTTGTGACCATGTAGTAGTTGCGTTTTTGTGATTGTGTAATTGTGGTGTTGGTAACTGTTGTGTTGTATGCAGTGTATGACAACGATATTTACCCACACAATAATTGCTATTCACACAACGATGTTACTCATAGTAAATTTTATCCATATTGTTATTTACGCAGTAAATGCTATCCACACAGTAAATGTTATCCACACCATAAATGATACCCACAACGATATTTATTCACACCGTAAATGTTATTCACAGTAATTTCATCTATATTGTTTATTACCCAGCCTCCACACCACGATTTTTCTTGGCATTTTTTTACACAGAGATTTACCCATTTTTACCCAGCCATATCTTTACTAGGCAACATTATCGTTGGACATGGATTTATCATCTAACAACGATTTTAATTCTAGGCGATTTTACCTTGGTGATTTTAACTCAGCGATTTACCGCTGGGATTTTAACTCAGCGATATCCTGGCATCGATATATGTTTTAATTTCCTTTCTAAATTTCTTTTATTTGTTAATCCTTCTAAAATGACAATGATATCATGGAAACGATATATGTCTTAATTTCCTTGCTAAATTTCTTTTATTTGTTAATCCTTTTAAAATGACAACGATATCATGGCAGTGATATACCTTTTAATTTCTTGCTAATTTCCATTTACATTTGTTAATCCTTTTACAAGACAACGATATTAATAAACAACATACTGGATTGTTGAATAATGATTTACTTTACCACTGTGATTTGATTACAGTTGATTAGCATATGATTTGAATGGTGTTGAATAATGACTTTATTTTTCTCTGCGATTTTCCTTTTTAGACAACGATATATTCATTTGACAAGCGATATATCTTTAGACAACCATATATTTTTAGGCAGTGATTTGTCTTTGTTGTTGTCAGCGATTATCATTAACTACACTAATAATTATCAATAAATACAGTAATAAATACAACAAATACAATAATATCAATATATAATTGTTAGATAGCGATTTGCTAGACAAAGACATATTTGTTAGATGGTGATTTGTTAGATAGTGATATGTTTGTTAGATAGAAATATAACAAGGATGGATATCTGAACTATATAAGAATACTCTCATGTTTCATCAAGTTTTATTTTGGCCATAACTCTTTCTAAAATGAAATTTCACTTGAAAATCGAGATTGAAGAAAAATTTTCCACTAAATTGATTTGTGCATACTTCATCAAATTTATCGACATTCAAGCACCTTCGTAGTAATTTAGTTGAATGTAGGACATAACGGTTTTAAAAAGATATTGTTGTAATAATGGTCGTGATCCTTACCACAACCAGATTAATCATTTTTATATGTCAATGGTTTTACATATATGTCTTATGACTCATGCAACAATAGATTAATTGTTTTTATAGCAATGGTTTAATTATCCGTCTTACATATCGGTGCTTTGACTTCTGCCACAATAGATTACATGCCGCAATGGTAATAGATTAATGGTTGAGGGTTAATAGTTTACTAGCTAATCGATTAATAGTTTAACCATTAATTGGTTACTATGCGCCTTGTGCCTTAAGTCGAACTGTACAGGGTGGTTGGTCATAGTTGTTTCACCACACCAGTTGCCTCGTAGGAAACAAGAAATCCTTCGGTTAGTAGCACAATTTAAATTGAGTGATGTCACCTTGCGCCTTACTGACTTGTTGCTTGGGTTTTAGTTTTCATGTAATTTTTGACAGTTAATTTGGTCTCCTAGTACGTTGGATTTTTGGGTTATTGGTCTATATATGTTATGTTGCACCATGGTTACTGTCACGCTTATCGCATTGTGACGACATGATTCCTGATGAGGGGATCATTGCACGCCCTGATGGATGGATGCGAATGATAACCTGGCCAGAGTCTTGTGCTTTCTGATGTGGGCGTTTTGTTTGTTGTAATCGATGTTGGTACTTGGTTTTGTAACGCCTTAATGCATTTGGTTTGCGCCCCATAGATGTTTCTATTTTCTGGTTGTCGAAGCCATTGTGTCGGGTTTGTTGATGTTGTCCTTTAGCTTGTAGGTGTTTTCTTACTTGTGTTGGGCAGGTAGCCGTTTTTATCTATTTACTGATTATCGCATGTTTCGTCCAATTGCATGATGTGCTAGTATGCCAAGTCGTTGTTGTCTATGCCTGAATGCGTAAGTTGTGTTCGTCGTCAAGTGTCTTGATTAATTGTTGTGGTTGATTGCCTTCTTGCTCAAAGAACAATTTTTTTTTTGCTCTTGCATTATGTTGGATGTAGTCGTAAGGATGGAGTCGTTACAAATGATACGATAAATCCAAATTTCAAGGGTTTGTTGATCAAAGGAACACTTATAAGTGGGTTGGGTTCACTCATTTGAATTGATTTATTAGTTTCTTCCTCAAAGTAATTATGTTGATTGAGATGACAAAAATGAAAAAATAGAGAAAATTTGATATATCTATATTACTATATTAATAATTCAAATTGTCAATTAATTGAACTAAATACACATAAGTTCCACAAATAATAATAAAGTTGAAAATTATATTAATGTATACATTTTATTCATATACAAAATTCAAGGATTAAGATTAAGATAAATTTATATCTCTACATACAATAAGTACCACAAATAATAATAATAATAATTGAAAATTGTATTAATATATACATTTCATTCATGTACAAAATTCAAGAATTAAAATAGATCTATGTTTCTACATACAATAAGTACCACAAATAATAATAATAATTAAAAATTATATTAATATGTACATTTTATTCACATACAAGATTCAAGGATTAAAATAAATCTGTCTCTACATACAATATTGGACCATGTACTTTGACAAAATATATGTTTATATATACAAATTAAAGTTGCCTTCTCTCATGTAAAATGATAATTACATATTTTCCTATGCACTCATTATCACATAGTGGTTTAGTAGGCTCTTTAAAAGAGTAATAAGAAATGGAATATATGACATGAGAAGCAGTTGTTTTTCCATCATTGCATATTTGAAATAGTAATTAGTGATGGAATATGCCATGAGAGATGTGTTGTAATTGTATTTAGTATGAATGCCTTTGTCTGTGTTTTGAAAGAGTAAGAGAAAAATGATATAATTGATTTTTTGCTTCTGTGTTTTGAAAGAGTAAGAGAAAAAACGATATAATTGTTTTTTGCTTTTGTGTTTTGAAAGAGTAGGAAAAAAAATGATATGATTGTTTTTTTTCGCTGTCAAAAGAACACCATTATATACATATTTTTACCCTCATTGTATATATATTGTTTTTAACATATAATCACATCACTTTTAAAAGAGATAAAAAAAAGAATTAAGTTAAATGTTTAAAGTATTTTTTTACATCATTACAATGAGAGATATGTTGCTTTTATCATTATTTCATATTATTAATCTCTCTCGAAGTCCATGTATTATTGGAATGAGTTTAACATTCACTTTATATTAGTTTAAATTTTGATTAATATTTAAACTAATTTATATTTTTCAAAGTTTAATATTAGTTAAGTGATTTATTTATTTTTATGAAATATAAAAAATAATTTGTTATTCCATTCATGGGTAGATTTGAGTATTATTGTCGAGCTAATGACATTTTTGTTAAGATTCACATAACTTTTTTTAATGCTCTCAAACTGTACAAACAAACTCTTTAATGATTTTGAACTTCACAATTGCATCGCATGATATTTTCATTTACTTCTCTGATCAAATGTTGGATTTATGTCCACTTATCATAGTATCATCATGGCATGTATAATAATCATCTCATATCTTTAATCGTTTTGTCAAATGGCTTCGTACATTTAGTACCTTTTGCATTTTTGTGGCCGCCCTAGCTGATTACTATCTTCTCTATTCTATCTTCGATGCTTATGTTCTTACACTAATTTGCAATCACTTGCAAGATTGTCAAATAACACTTATGTTCTTATTCTTCTATGGCAACTTTGTTAGATATATCAAGGTAAATTTCAGAAATAAATGTTAGTATAGTAGACAAACAATTTATTTTTAATTTCATTCGTGTTTTATAAATTTCAGAAATAAATGTTAGTATAGTTGCATGTATTTTTTTTCTCTATCGTCAAAGTCCTTATTGTTAGGGGAGCAATCCTTTCTCGCCTGATGAAGGAAGGCAAGCAAGTCTTCCCCACCACTGTGACTATAAAGCCAAGCCTTCAAGGTAGTTCAATTTATCTCCGACTTTCGATTAGATTGTTTACACTTTTGTTGTTTCAAATCTCGTTCATCATGCTTCATAAGCTCCTTTAACACATACAAACTCATTTAGTTCAACATATTTAAGCTCATCAATATATTGGAAATAAGTTCCACACAAAATGCTTACACTAGAGGTGAATGTAAAAAAATACAAAACCCTAAATTGTATGTAATAAGGATACAAACGCAAGTATCCAAAAATATGAAAGCAAAACTTTCCTAAAAAATAAGAAATGATAAATTGATGTGTTGGGAAAATACCATAGTGTCCAACTACTACATTAATATAGTTGGGAAATATTCCTTGCTTTTGAATATTTGATGGTATACACCATCAAATCATCTTTCCCATTTGGTGATATAATTATTTTTTATTTATTTAAGATTTGAGACATCCTGGTGTTACACACCAAAATGTCACAAGTGTCACAAAGTGACGTATTCACCTTGTTAAGTGTCACATTCATTGTCACAAGTGTCGTATGCACCTTATCAAGTGTCACATTTGCTTTGTTAAGTCTCGCAATCCATTAACACCATGAAAACATTTGTCACAACCCCTAAGTCATGTTGGAAGGAGAAGCCCCATCATTTGACAACAGAAACACACCTTTATCTTGGAAAACCGACCATTTTCTGGGAATTTATGAAGGATGGCGCCCCTTGGCCATGTTGGGGGAGTGCCACTTCATGGAATTGTGCCCACAATGTTAGGGGAGCGCCACTTTATAGGATGGCGCCCTGTCTTCAATTATGGGGGAGCGTCAGTCTTGTTAGAGGGAATCAAGGGATCTGCCACCTTTTCCTAAGGGCCAAATCTCTTGGGATGAGGTTGATTGTGTTCGAACCCTACCCTTTGGGCTGTATCCTAGGATCTAATCCCAACTTATGGAGCCACATCCTCAACCATATATTTCATTTTCTCATGGTGGTTGTACCTCTTAAGCCTATATATTGAAGGTATTTCTAAGGCGAAAGGGAAGAATTCAGATGTCAAACTTTTGATCTTGGGAGAAGCATCAACATTTTGATTTCAAGGTTTTCACGCAAGGGTTGGATGAGGAGAGCTTGGAGAATATTGTTGCATCATCAAACATGCTTTGTAAGTGCCTTCTTTATCTTTCTAATTAATATTAACTTGGCCTATTCCCATCAAGTTCATGTGCTACATCTACATATTACTTGTTTATTGTCGTTTCAATCTTCATAGATAGATTTGCTTTGGTTAATCATATAGAGTAGGAGGAAGAGTTATTTTTCTAGTCTTTGCAAGACTTCAGTTGCACTGAGGATCTTCAAGATCAAGCCCAAGGATTGCATTAGCGAGGACGAACAACACAACAAGGTACACCACATTCTTCTTCTCTCTTGCTTGCTTGATTGATTTAGATCTATAGGGATGTTAGAAACCATTTGTTTACTTCTGTTTTTGGACCAAAGATATGGGTCTTGGTTCAAAGGGGAGCTTAGCCTGTCCACTGGGTAAGATTTCTCACAACAGAAAAATGACGACTCCACTGGGGAAGGACTTTGACTAGTTTTTCCTCCTTTTCGTCTTGAATCCTTTGATTGTGATTATATCTTGCTTGTTTGATGCTTCTTTATGATCTTTTTCCCCTTCCCTCTTCCTCATTGAAAAGTTTACAAAGCCATTGACTAAGTCTCTGCTGAGTTTGAGCTTGTGGAAGCCATTTTTTGAGCTTTTTTAGAAACTGACACTCCCTTGTAGTTCACACTAGGGTGCCATTAGCTTGAATGGTGCTCCCTTGTAGTGGATACAGGGGCGCTATTAGCTTGACTGATGCTCCCCCTAAGCCTTCTAGGGGGTGCCATAGCTTTTAGGTGTTTTTACCTATTTTTGTTGTGCTTTTCTTAGTCATCTTTTGAGGGGACTTTTTCCCAAGAGTCTCTTGATTTATCTTTGACTTTGTTTGATTGAGAATTTGACACTTATCACTCATTTTCATTTCCTTCTTTGAGTTTGCAATCTCTCCTAGTTTTGATCCCCTTGGCTTAACAAGATCCCTCAATTCATCCTGCTTTTTAGTTCTCTGATCTTCATCTTGCAAAGATTTTAGATTGCTTGATTGTTTAGGAGTTTTTATCAACTAGGATTTACAAAGGTTGCTTTGTTTTGAGTCCTTTTGGTCTTCATTTGAAACATCTCACTTTTCTAGATGATTATGACTCTCTTGTTTGCCACAACCAAGCCTTGAATGTTGTTTCTTGTTGCTCATTTCTTGATAATTTACATGAATGTTTGTCTTCTTTCTCCTTTGCATCTTTGAGTCCTTGATCGAACAAGTTATCTCACACTTGTTTTCTTTCAGTTCTCATCATGTTTGAGTGCGCTTTGTTTGATTTCTTTTTTCCTCATATTTATTTGTTTCAAACATAGATCTCTTTCATTTCATTTGAAAGTTAAGAAGTGAAAATTTTTTCATATCTCCTTGCATACATAATCAAACAAATACATTTTTTCATTCATTAGGAAGTTTGTTTTGGTATATGTTTGGAAAAAGAGCTAGTTTTTCATGTACATTTCAGTTTTCAGAAACATTTGCTTGGTAGTTTGGCATCATCTTGATCCCATAAATTGAAAGTTGCATAGTTTTGAGTTCTTCATTGTGTTCAAAAGAATATAACTCTTCACCTTCCCATTCATAGAATTCATCGAAAAGAATGAACTGCATCTCATTCTTTTGCATTCTATTGGAGTCGAGTCTCTCACACATCATTATTTTCATCTCCGTGAACCTATTGAATAAAATCCATTAAAATCAAACAAACATTAATAAAATCAACTAGAACCCTTTTTGGGGTTTTAGCACACCAACAATAGCACAAGAGTAGTGTCTCTGGACTAGGAAAAGTGAGTAAATTGTCCAAGACTACTAAACAGACTGTAGAGCACTAAAGAGTGAACAAATCCAACTTTCGTATAAGCATAGTTGGGAATCCCCTCTCACACAGGGGCTAAACACGAGGTCGTGTGCGGAAGAGCAATGCAGATTACCCCTCCAAAGCTTGACCAATCGTAGTGGAAAGAGCGTATACTAGGGGTCCTTTTTGAACTGTTATTGACTCATTTGGTCTAAGTGATTCGTGAACTCCAAATTCATTCAAGGTCCTTTGGAGTCTATTGGTCGACTTGTCCTCAATCCTCTGGAAGAATTTCATACTTTGATATCCTACCCATACACTCGGTCCTGATTGTCGACTGTACCCGCCCGAAGGCTGACTGCGAATTGGTATCCTTAGTGGCCTTTCCTAAGTATCTACAGAGGTGATTGTGGGGGGATTCCCACAGTACTCGAGGAAGACGTCGTATCACACTCTCAGTACCCTTGGAGGGTGATCCCATGAAAACGAGGGTTGCTTGTGTTGAGAAGGGTTGTTACGTGGAGGTTAGGGTAAATGCTTCTCATTTCTTTGTTGGTGGCTTGATATCCCATCTTCGAAAGATCCTCTAGCCTACTGTTGCTTGGTTGATTGCTTTTAGTTTTATTAGGAGTGTGTTTCTTTGACTTTCATAGTCGGCCTTATGATCAGATATTTCATTGTATACAAGGTATGAAGCCTGACATTTAGGAACCTCAACATAATGTTTCTTACAAAGGAATGATCGAAGATCAACCTTCTAAGACAAGGAGTGTAGCTCCTGGAAGTGACCATCACATAGAAGAACCAGTCACAACCTTCGTAGAAAGCCTTGCATATTACATGAATCCTCTTTTTGTTGATCCAATTGGCCTACCACTCACTAATCCACCATCCATGATATATTTTGATGCCTATTCTTCTTAAAAATTACCGTTCGATTCAACCACTACACAATATTTTGGCATGAACCTGTCATCTTTTGGTTTTCCTGAAGGACTTGGGAATTTATCTGTATCCAGAACTCCTATAGTTGATATTTCTGGTGCTTCTTCATTGATAGGAACATCGGTGACCTGGGTAACCCCGACTCAACCACTTTCCCATACATCTCCTTTGTTACATGGGTCAGGTAATATTCCCGCTTCATTATTCCCACACATGCACACACCAAGTGATTTACTTGGTCGTTCCATTGGTCAGATGGCTTAAAGTCAAGTTGTTCACACAACCACGGTTACACAAGCTACTCAACCTTCATCTTAAGAATCGCAGATGAGTACACCCTACATTGGAGGTCAACCTTCAATGGGAGGCCAACCTTTAGCTAGGGCGAAAACTTCAATTGGAAGACAACATTTTACTGGGGGGCAAACTATGTGGTTGCAACATCAACAAGACTGGGGGCAAGATGCTCCTGCAAGTCCTTCTATCCCTACTACCACTGGCCTATATCCTAGACATCCATATCCAGGAGTTGCTAATCCTTTGTGTGCTCAACCCAATCCGACGAGCATTCCTCAACAATGAACTTTGCCCTATCAATCTGTAAACTTCATGATTCCGATGCAACCGTCCCTTCAACACCATCACATGAGGGGACCATTAGGTCAATTTCAGTATGTACGAGGTCTATCTACTCAATCAAAATATATGGGTGGAAAACTAGGACACCCACTGTACATGAGTGGACAATTAGGACAACCACTTTACATGGGTGGACAACTCGGGCAACCAACATACATGGGAGGACCATCTAGTCTTTCCATCTCGCCGCAACCTGGATCTGGTCCTACTAGTGTTTCCATGCCATATGGTTACCATAAGTATCCACACACTAATGGACAACTTCCATTCTTGGTCACGTTAGATCTACCAGATCTATCACGTTTGACAAACGATCCCATTCTACATTCCCCGTTTTGGCTTTCCATCCCTGCCAAATTACTGTCCGACATCCTAAAATTCGACAGAAAACCTAGGGAAGATCCTAACAATCATGTTATGACTTTCCATTTATTGTTTTATTCCAATTCTTTGATGGAAAATTCCATTCGTCTGAGACTTTTTTAGAGAAAACTTATAGGTGCAACAATGAAATGGTATATTGAGCTGCCACGTAATTCCTTTGTTGACTTTAATTCTCTTTCCATGGCTTTCTTGACGCATTTTTAGTTGCCTATATGGTATGAGACTGGTCCAAATATTTCAACCTCACTCCGACAATTCTCTTCCACCCACATATCCGATCATATTCATGAGTGGAGACGGTGGAGACAGTTGATTAAATCTCTAATCCTAGACCAACTCCTCACGGATTGGTTTACAAAGTTTCTCTTACCTCCCATTGCCTGTGATGTTGCTATGGGAAACATTGTTATTGAGGAGCAGGCTATTAGCCATCCACAGTATTTGGACTTGGTGTATTCTCAGTCCAACACACTTTACAATCTGATCCTTAACGCTCCTTGTCCGTCAAACAATCCATCAAGACTTGCTCCAGAACCAAGTTCCGTTTCAAACACCACAACTACTTCCACTCTTGCTCAAACTTTAGAGGTGAATGTGGTCCAATCCACATCATCTCAACAACCAGGAGGTAAGAAGAAAAACAAGGGTAAATCAAAGAAATCTTCTAACGAGMAAGATAATCCAAAGACTACTGATACTCAATCGAATAGGAAAGTTAAGTTTCCTAGCATGATTTGCGAGGAAGAAAACTACATGAAAGACTTTCCTTATTGTGAGGTTGTCGCTAAATTTTTGAAGGGTTCCTTCCAATCGGTTCAACAACAAAATTTGGTTGCACAAAATTCTGCCCCTCTGCAAGGGGGCAACGCAGGTCACTCCCACCATGGGGATGCTTCATCTAGCGCCTTAGAGGTCTACATGTTTAAGGCGGTTAATGTAATGACTCGAGCAAATACTTATGACACTTCTCCAAGTGATCAGACTAGAGGAAATGCTCTCGATCATCCCTCCACTTCCACTTATCCATCGTATTCCACTCCTCTTCAGATTGAGAAGCCAATTTATGATGCAGTGTTGCGCCCGCCCAAGGGCACAATTCAAAAAGAGACATTTAATCCAAATGATCACGTTGCCCAAAACTACAATATCATTGAAGATTTGGCACAAGCGCCTTGTGCTATGTCAGCCCTCGAAGTTCTACAACACTATCCAAGTCAACGTAGAACCCTATTCTCATCCATTGGAGCTATGAATCTAGAGGAATTGAATTTGATTACGTTTAATCTGGATTATTTTAAGGAGAGGCTCTCCCACCACTTAACATTCCAAATTCAAATTTTGGTTGGTGGAAAGAACATCCATCACACTGTTTTGGATGAGGGAGCCTCCACTTGTGTCATGTCTTTGCCTTGTTGGAGAGCCCTTGGTTCTCCTAAACTTACCCCATCCCCTACCACCTTGAAAGCGTTTGATGGGCGTGGCTTCCAACCTCACAGACTCTTGCAATCCTTCGCTGTGACATTGAAGGGTAAGACTGTTTCAGTTGATATCGAAGTAGTTGACGCACCCCTGGATTACAATTTGTTTATTTAAGCAACACCGTTAGCAGTTCAAGTCTCAGCAGGGAGGCATAGCAAGAAGGATGATCAGGAGGCAAATACTAACTTGAAAGGATGATCTCACTAGCGTAGGTGGGACCACGACACTTAATACCGAGACGAAGAACCTGGATTACTGAACGTATGGGACTCGAAGGTTTAGCGCTCTCATTCAAATATTTTATAGCTTCCGATATTTAGAATCTTTTGGTACTGGGAGGAAGACATTTAATTAACCTGAATGTACCTTTTATTAAATGTGGGACTTACCTTGTTCTTTCACCATAGTTAATCATCTCCTCTCGTCGAAAGCGTTGACAATCCAACTGATGATCTCTATGAAATTGAAAACTTTCTTCAATATGTAGGGTTGCTTATCTATCATTCAGTAAGGCAGGGTGGTTAGCGGGTGACGGTAATAGGGTTGACATGCTTGGAATCGGTAGGGGGGAACAAACATTATTCCCAGGGCCAGTTGCAACGCGGGCTTCAAACGATAGGGGTGGCGGCAAGAGGAATGTGGAAGTTGGCCAACTCATGGAGATCTAAGGCAGCTCATTCAGAAAATGAAACCAACTAACCTGCCCCCGTAGGGACCTTTCAAAAGAAGGCGTTCAAAGTTATAAGAGGCGTTCTAAATGAAAATAGTTCCTCCAATCCCCTGGTGGGGCTTAATTGACTGGATCAGCTACTAGTGTTTAAGCAATTTGTTCTAAAACTGGTGACGATACTGGTTCCTAAATAGGATCTCGAAATGGAAAGAACGCGGGCTCTAAAACAGGCAGGGAACCGTTGGCAAGTTCAGTATTTCCTGGTAGAGAAATAAATATATGGAAAGAGAAAGACATACATGTAGCTTGTAGTTGGGTCTATGCGACGACTACTATTACATATACAATGTTTCGTAGCTTATGATTTCCCCATCCAGGAAAAATTGTCACTTTTTACCAACTTGACTATATAACTCCAGATCTCCACAATGATACAACAAGTAATGTCCATTTTATAGGACAATTTAGTCTTGAGAGTGTAGGAGTAGGTGTCCTTAAGGATTCCTCACTCATGGGGGTTTTTCCTTTACCTGCTCCTGCCACCCCACAGGTTTCCATGTTAAATATGATTTCGAATCAGGTGCAACAATCCCTAGAATCCTCTGATCCTTTGGTAGTACCTGGTCTCAATGAGCATAATTCATTGTCTTTGTCAAGCTCATCAAAAAATGAAATAGATGCTTACAAGCATAGTTCATCATCTCTGTCAAGCTCGTTAAAAAATGAAACAAACCCCCCTCCATTCGAACCAAGTCTCACTCTGGATTGTATACTTGAACCTTCTTTTTTTCTGCCTAGTGAAATGTTCCCATTAGTAACTAGACGCCTAAACGAGGAAAGAAGAGTTGCTGGAGGAAACAACGCTTGGGGGGAAGGTCTCCAGCCTCTAGACATCATGCTGGAGAGAAGCCACTAGCTTCTATCACGCAAGTTGTGTGAAAAATACCACTGGAGAAACACGCTGGTAGGAGTGATCCTCAGTTGGGGGTCGTTTCCATTGTAACGCAGTAGTCTTTTCTAGAACGAGCTTAGTCTTTTTTCTTTCTTGTGCTTGTAAATACATGAGAATAGGTTACCGAGCTCAATATTTGTTCTTTCTCATGCTCATTAATACATGAGAATAGGTTACCGAGTATACTTTTATCTCTTTTTCGGACTCGTAAAAACTATACAAAAAATGAACTCTTTGGAGTCTCCTTTAAGCTCTTTTCAAACTCCCTAAACATGAAAAGATTGTCGAGTGATCTTCCTTCCTTTCACACTCGTTAAAAGGTTTTAAAGGGCATCTTTAAAGTGGTATTTTATCTCTTTTTCGGCCTCACAAGACTAATTACGAAAAAATGACTACTTTGATCAAGCATGATTAGAAGAGTTCTCCCCTATATTGTTTTACACTTTTTTTGGGCTTGGGAGACTAAATTTACAAAAAAATCATCCATGGAGTTGTCTTTAAGTTCTTTTCAGACTCTCTAAACGTGAAAAACCATCGAGTTTACCTTCTTTGGGCTCGTAAAACTATGCATCGAAGGACCTATGTGAATCCAATCTCTAGGACCTATCTGGGATCGAACCCTTCCTTCCTGATGTTCGTTAAACATATGTTGAGGGATTCATTCAATGGATGAGCTATACCGAGCATCTATTATCCTCCTCAAGCTCGTTAAAAAAGAAAGAGGTACTCATTGATTTTGGATGGGGGAAAAATGAAGGAAGTGGGTCAAGTCTTTTGGAATCCTTTATGGCAGTTATTGTCACCCTTGAACATGACACATCTTTGTGTCTTGTCTTACAGTTGGGCAATCTGCTTGTTTCTGAGTCATACCAATTCCATGCATCATCATACTTTTTCATTCCAGTCAAAGAGTGCTCTTTTTGTTGTCACATTATGTTCTTGGTACTCATCGAGTCAATGCTGACAAGTCAGTTGTATTACTAGTTTCAATTTCCTGTGTCAGTCCATACTCATTCGATTCACCATCTGAAATTACTTACCTATCTCAGTTTCATGTCGATGATGTGGGATACATCAAGGCCCTCCTTCGGCAAGTCTTTTCCTGTCGATTTCAACACAATATTCGAGAATTAGACTGAGAAACCAGTTAGTACCTTGGGACCTGCATGCCTCAATGACATGCCTCCTCGCTTCCGACAATAGGTTTACATCATTGAACTATGATCGGATGATTCCACGAATGTTCGACCTCAACTCATTTACTCACATTTGCTGGACTGTACTAGGGTACCTTGGGATTCATTGTCATCATTGGTGATTTCCCTTGCACTTGTTAACGGTTTACCTCAATAACCGATAATCAAGTGGTTTCTACCATGTTCAGCATCAAATCGTCTATTCACATGGATAGATTCATACCGCATCGGGATCGGGACAAAAACATTAGGTTGGGTGCTTACTCTGTTTTGTGATTCGCCCAGGCTGCGATGGAGATCATTCAAGCATGTAAAATATTTCAGTACAATCACCATGTTGGCAATCTTACTGATATATATACTGCCACATAGATCGACATTGTATTGATCCGTGGCTATGTTTTTTCATCTCGTAGCTCCACTATGTATTTTTCATGGCTGCAATCAATTCATGTCATGGAGGTATGGATCCACATTGTATCTATGGTGGCCATATCCTTAGTCAGTAATTTCATGGATTTACAGTGTATTGGTCGGTGGCCATTCTTTGAGTCATCTCGTATTCTAAGCATAGGTATGCCTACCTTAGAAATGAAACATATTTGTATACTGACTGGTGATTATTTGTAGTTTTTGCTAGGTTCTCCTATTCCAACACCCTTGCATTGAATAATTTGTAAAGTGTTTCGGCCATCAATTTCTCTTCTGACCTCACACTTTAGGGGGCATTTGTTACACACCAAAATGTCACACTTGAGTGTCGCACCCTAAGTGTCTCAAAGTGACGTATGCACCTTGTTAAGTGTTGCATGCACTGTTGAAATTGTCGTATGAACCTTACCAAGTGTCACATTCATTTTTCTGATTGTTGCAACCCCTTGATACCATGAAAACATTTGTCACAATCCCTAGTCATGTTGGAAGGAGAAGCCCCATTATTTGAAAGCAGAAACACACATTTTTCTTGGAAAATCAACCATTTTTTGGGCACTTATGAAGGGTGGTGCCCCCCTGGCCATGTTGGGGGAGTTCCACTTCATGGAATGACGCCCCCCTTGCCATGTTAGGGGAGTGCCACTTTATAGGATGGCATCCTGTGTTCAATTCTGGGGGAGCATCAGTCTTGTTAGAGGGGATCAAGGGATCTCCCACCTTTTCCTAAGGGCCATATCTCTTGGGATGAGGTTGGTTGTGTTCGACCCCTACCCTATGGGCTATATCTTAGGATATAATACCAATTTAAGGAGCCATATCCCCAACCATATCCTTCATTTTCTCATGGTGGTTATACCTCTCAAGCCTATATATTGAAGGTACTTCCAAAGTGAAGGGAAAGAATTCAGATGTCAAACTTTTGATCTTGGGAGAAGCATCAACATTTTAATTTCAAGGTTTTCATGCAAGGGCTGGACGACGAGAGTTTGGAGAATATTTCTCCATTGTCAACCATGCTTTGTAAGTGCTTTCTTTGGCTTTCCAATTAATATTATCTTGGCCTATTCTCTTCAAGTTCATGTGTTCTACATCTACATATTGCCTGTCTATTGTTGTTTCAATCTTCATAAATAAATTTGCTTTGGTTAATCATATATAGTAGGAGGAAGAGTTCTTTTTCTAGTCTTTGCAGGACTTCAGCTGCATTGAGGAGCTTGGAGATCAAGCCCAAGGATTGGAGAAGCGAGGATGAAAAACACAACAAGGTACACCCCATTCTTCTTCTCTCTTGCTTGATTGATTGAGTTAGATCTACAGGGATGTTAGAAACCATTTGTTTACTTCTGTCTTTGGACCAAAGATAAGGGCCTTGGTCCAAAGGGGATCTTAGCCTGTCCGCAGGGTAAGATTTCTCACAACACCTGGAAGTTGGATCACATGTTTATGTTATATTTGTAACCAAAAGCTAAAAAGTACTTAAATTTTAGGCTACTCTCTATATATCCACAAAATAGTGATAATCTGGAATATCATTAAATAGTCTACCATATCCACCACATAGGTTTCTATCATTGTTTTTTATGTTGGGGAGATCTATTCGTCATTTTCATTGTTAAATGCCTATTGATAAACCCCCACCTCACATGTTAATGTAAATGTGTGGATTTCATTTTTTTAACCTTTCTTTCAAGTGATATCCTTCATTAGATAACGATTAATCAAGTACATCTACTTCAATGTGGTGGAGGTTATTCTGTAGTTAGATTTGATAATAAAACAAAGGAGGAAAATTGTTTTCAAAATGAATCATATTCTCTAAAAAATGTTGGGTTATTCATGAATCATGGGGTTAAACTACCATTCTTTCCCTTAAAATATTTGGTCAAAGATTAGTTCAAATAAATTAGACACAAGCCTAGGAAATTTATTAAGAGACCTCATAGCCTAGGGAATTTATGAAGAGATCTCATTTCTATTTTAAGAAGTAGAATGAAATCATATGCCAAATATATGGAGAATTGTATTTCAATAATCCTCTCTTGAATTCTCCCTAGTTGGTTTTGTCTTTCGGAGATGACAAGATTATTGGATGAGTCTCTGATGGATGCTTTCTAAAGAAGCTTTCTATTTCCTTTTGGAGCTTGTTGATCTAATCCATCCTTTATTATTCCCTTTCAATGTAGACCTTGCCATGAATGTGGATAACATTTTTGTTTGTGCCCTAGAAATAAGGTGAAAAAAAGGTCCTTGATCAGAAATCCTTAGGCTAGGACCAAAAACTTGGATAAAGATATGGTCAAAGCCTACCAAGGTAAAGGATTTCATTCATTGAATAAAAGAAAGAGCAATTAGTTAAATAAAAAAGGTGAAGAATTATTCAAAAATGCTAACCAACTTGAGAGTTTGGCAAAGGAAAAGGATAAAAATTGGAAAATCAAAGATAAAGATAAAATTTCAAACATTTATTAGAATTTTTGTAATTTTCTATAAGAAAACGTGAGCTTGTTAAGGAATATATTTGGATGATGATTCAAGTCTCAAACCAAAAATAATTTTTTATGGTTTTGATTAAAAGTTAAGAAAAATAACTGGTGGACAAAAAGTTGTAGCAAAGGAGCCTAATGCTGAAATCAACCTAGTGCTAAAATCGACATCTCTAGGCATCACATGTGATAAGGATAAATGATCCAAACCTGACATGGATGTGAAATTCCAAGCACCAAGGAGAACCACAAGAAAACCCATGTAAGATTGTTAGATGAAGGATTGCAACAATAATTAGACATAAAAGGGGAAATTTTTAAAATACCAATGTCATTATGGGACAATGTCTCAATGCTAAGGGAAAAGTGGAAAGGTGAGCCCTTGTTCCAATTGGTGGTAAATATGGAAGGGCCTTGCCAAAGGTTGTTGTGGTGTGCATGTTCCAAGCTACCATGGATGCGACCTAAGGCATGGAGGCCAAGTGTTCAAAAGAGTTGTAGAATTAATTTGCTTGGAATGGATGGTAAATCCAACTTATATTCACTAACCGACAAATCATGGAATGGCCAACAACACCATTTGATTGATGTAGTGAAAACTAGAATGATACATAGAAGATATAGCTTGGTATGCATATTTGGACCCATAATTTAGAGGGCATTCCATCACAACATGGCATGAGTTGAGCTGTTGTGGGAACTATTGTTGACACAATATTAATTGTTCCTTGTATTCCATTTATAGGAGTTACAGATCCTTGGGAAGATGCATTATAAAATTCCATTGCAATATTCAGAATGGTAGTAGGTAGACTAATCACTGACCTTCCTGACACATGTACGAGTGGAGCCAAACCAATTGCACTTATGTTCACAAATGTTTTCGTCCTTCCCCACCTCCTCTCTCCACCCTCCCCCCTCCTCCCACCATACCCCTCCCCTCACTCCCTGTGGCACACACTGGCTGCGACATGTTCTAAACCCGTCTCTCTAAGGAGCAGTGCGATAGGAATTTCCCTCCTGTCAAAGTTTTTTTTTTTTTTTTTCGTTTTATTTGTTTTTTTAATATATTTTTTAGTTAGTCTTTTAGGTTTAATTTTATTGTTTTAATTTTGTTATTTTAGGTTTCATTTTAATTTTTTACTTTTTCAGAAAAAATGGTGTTATTTTTCATTAAAAAATGTTTATAGAAGTTTTTTTTTCCAATTTATTTATTTTTTTAGTGTAAATTAAAAAAATAATTTAATTAATAAATGATTTTTAGCTAACACCGCTTTTCAATTTAGGAGGCAATTTTAATTTTTATTTTATTTACAATGGTACTAGTTGTCAAGGACATGGTTTCAATTAAGTTGTATTTTTAACTCCAAAAATTAAATTGGTGCTACTTGTATCATCATTTTTCGATTTAAGGGTCAATTTTAAGGTTTTGTCTGCAATGTGATTGGTTGCCAAGTTTGCAATTTCAAACAAGTCACACTTTTAACCACCCCTTTGAGAAAAAGGTGCTATCGATAGCATTATTTTTTGAAACGAGGATAAAATTAGCCATTAAATGCGACCTCATAAAAGATGAGAACTCTGGAGAGTTCTCGTTAAGTTGATAACTTTGTTATAAGCAGTGGTTAGAAAAAGAAATAGAGCCTTGCGCAATTTTTTTATGATGAGCTATACATACTTTTCTCTAGAAACATCAACCATCAAAAGTGGTTTTCCTTTAATTTAATCACAAGCTCAATGAGTTTCCATGCCAATTTAACAATTACATGATGCAAGTTTTCCAATTTTTTTTGAAGGTGTGTGGCCACAATCTATACTCTCCTCGTAAACATTATAGGAATTAACAATGAATTGATTAGCTTTCGACTTAGTGAACTCATTCTCAGATTGTTTAATCTATCTTTACAAAAAATAAGGAAGACAACCCTAAGCTCTTATCCCTAACTTGCAGAGCTGCTTCATTGCTACCTTAATTACTGATACACATTACACTCCCATTACTTGAACTACACTACCTTGCTTCTACAATTCTATTAGTTTAGAGCTACCTCCCATAATTACGG
>JZKD02S0737637.1:261618-273698 GCA_000966675.3 Picea glauca
TGAGGAGCTAACTTAATCCTTTCAACCATGTTCCAAAACATGTTATCTACAGAATACCATACTTGATCGCTAAGGATATGGTATGAAGTAAAATTACTGTAAGGATATGTTGTATAATTACTGTAAGGATTTTACTGTAAGTAAAATTCGATAATGCCGCGGTTTCTACTCCGATCGATTTGCAAGCCATGGATTCATGTGAGGCTAGGGTAAGATATTCCAGGTCAAAGTCGGTACACTGAAGCATTCTGTTTAGTTTTTTTGTTACTCCGGGTTCGTCCTTTAGTTGCAGGCAAAGTTTAAACTGGAATGCAAGGAAATATATCAAGATTTAGGATAAAAATGCACCTTGAAACAATTTGGGAACGATTGAACGTATATTTAACAGAAAATTTCTGGAAAGAAATTTACCTGTAGAAATATGCAAACTATACTCGGTTCAACTTGCAAACAAAGAAGCAAACTTTAAAAGAAAGCGGATTAAAGGAATAAATTATCATTGTGTCCACAAAAGTTTCGGGAATATTCTTTAGTGCTTAATGGCTTATATACAAAGAAATGTGAACAGATGAAAGAAAGCAACTTCGAAACAAGTGGATTAATGAAACTCCAACACTTGATCGCTAAGGATATACACTGCACAATTAATACATGTTTTTAGGATAATATGAAATGCGGGGGCGGTAGAGAATGGGCAGACAACTGAAACGCACGGACAACTGAAACACTGGCGAAAATGAAACGCGCAGACAAGTGAGGATGCCTTAATTTAGATGCCACGGTTTAATCCTATTTAATCATGTAAACGTGGCAATTACATATCCTTACAGTAATTTTTTAATGTGATTAGGTAAATGTTAAAACGTAAACATGTTAACGGATGCCTTCATAAATGCAAGAAAGTTATGAACAATAAATCTGATCCATTGATTTTGGAGGACGACTAGGAATATGCCAGCATCTTCAATGCATAGCCATCAGATTAGGGTTTAAGGTTAAATAAGGTTAAAAGATCATTAATTGTGCCCATTGTCAATAGGTGTACGCGTTTCGGCGTAACTAGCACAGCCTCTAAGTCGCGACTGGAGAACACTGAAAGGTATCGGCTGTAAAATTCTAAGCCTAGTAAAAACCTCGTAGTAAAATTCACTTGCTAGAACCGATTTTATAATTTGGAAACATGAACCGACGGGAACAAAAATGGCTTGGAGGTGGCCCGGAAGAGGTAGTATGTAAAAAAAGTGGCTAAATCACCTGGTAATTAAATGTGGCCCAGAAAATGAAACGCTCCACTTTGTAACAAAACTTTAATTGTTGTTAATCACTCAAACGTGACAATCAGCTAGACACTATAGTAAATTTTAAATGTGATCAAGTAAAAGTAAAAAAATAAACATGTAAACTGATGCCTTTATAATAGTGAGGAAGTTAGTGATTGAAATCTCAACCATTGATTTATTGGGACGACTAAGAATATTCCATCAATATTTAATCTTGTCCATACAAAACTGATTAAGCACTAAAAACCTATTAAATGTGCTCATTGTCAATAAGTGTACGCCTTTCAATGTAAATATACAAAATTACAAAACTTAAATTATAAGTTCAACCACTCAATCGAATCAAAATCAATCTCAGTATCACAATACCTAGAACATTAATGTTTATCTTTAGATGACATTACCAAATCAAACTGAAATTTGAATCTTGAAGTTCTTTCTCAAATTTGTAATGTTTAGAAGCCAAAATCTTTCACGTAAAGAGACATTACAAAATCAATCACAAATTCGAACACTGCAGAAGAAAACTTCTTTCAGCTAGGAAGCCATTACAAAATCATACTCTAACATGTACTATAATAGGTAAACGAGTATGTCGTTTTTGTAAAATCCAAAACTTTTAAATCAATTAACATGTGATCAATAGCTTCTTTCTCGACTACACATAGATCGATGACACCCGACTCATTCCTCGTGCCTAGTTGAGATTTGAGATCCTTATCATCTAGATTCCATTTCTTTTCGGTGGATGTTTTCTCTTTCTTCAAGCAATTCAATCTATCACTTTTAATCAATTATCACTATAACATTCAGGTATATCATAAGGGAATTTGATGGTTTTGAATGGATGACTTTATATAATGGAGTGTTTTAACATTATAAGGAAAGTGGAGGGTTTTGAATGGATGACTTTATATAATGGAGTGTTTTAACATTATAAGGAAAGTGGAGGGTTTTGAATGGATGACTTTATATAATAGAGTGTTTTAACAGTACACTTATCATTTCATTTCACATAATAAAGTAATTTAACTGGATATTTTATTACCAACTGTTTTACATCAAAAAAATTATAATAATAAAAAATTATTATTTATAAATAATTGTACGAATGTACCTTAGGTGAAATATGAAACTCTTTTTATTAAATTCAAAAAATGATTACCAAGTATACCAAAAAAATTATAATAATAAAACATTATTATTTATAGACAAGTGTTGCTTGGATGTTTAAAAAATATTAAAAAGTTATGTTCAATTGTTTTTTAGAAATGAAATGATAAGAAAATTGTAAATATTAAAAGGTATATTGAAATTACATTGAATAGTAATAAGATATAACTTATATCTTAATGTACAGTTATTGAAAAAGAATCTATTGAGGAATAGATGACATGAAGAAAGTGATTAGTATGAAATGGAATCTTCCCATAAAGTAATATGAAAGGTAACATATGGAGAAGATATGTGATGATATAGTCTCACTTAAATCACGGTTTAATGCATTTTAATGGGAGATGTTCTCGAGGTATTTGCTTATTAATCAGTGATCAAAGCATAATTAATCTGCATTGCCAAACCTTTCAAACTTGTGTGGTGAGTTATCACTAAGAAAAACATAATTAATTTGCATTGGGAAGGGCGTGAAGGTGGCAGGGAAGGAAGAGAGCGATAAATGCTTTGAAAATTTTTGTGAACCCGAGTAGAGTGAAGCTTGCGAGTTCGAGTGTGGGGTGGAATTGTAGAGCAGAGAAGTTTTGGTTGCAATATGTATATCACAAAACATGGGGAATGAGAGTTCGATAGCGCCAAGCCGGGAGCCTGGGGCCATAAAATTGACTAAGTATGGAAAGGAAGGGCGGTTCGTCGGGCTTTAATGCGTGTTACTGGGAGATGTCCTTGAGGTTTTCGCTTATTAGTGTCAATTGTTTTTGAACATGTGTGTTGAGTTGTCACTAGTAAAAGCATAATTAATGTGCATTGGGAAGGACGTGAAGGTAGGTGGAATGGAAGACAATGATAAATGCTTTGAAACATTTGTGAACCCGGGTAGAGTGAAGCTTGCGTGCTAGAGGAATTGTAGACCATGGAATTTTTTAGTGCAAGATGTACAACAAGGAATTGTAGATGGCGGAAGTTTTGGGTGCAAGATTTATTAATTCCAATAAGGGAACCTGTGTGATGATTTGTCGCTAGTAAAAGCATAATGAATGTGCATTGGGAAGGACGATAATGTGGCGGAGTGAAGGTTTCCACCATAAAGTTGGCTTAAGGATGGAATTGTAGATAACATAAGTTTAGGGTGCAAGATGTATATCACAGAACACAGGTAATTGGAGTTTGGTTGCACCAAGCCGAGAAGCGAGAACCATAGAATTGGCTGGGTATGACAAACAATGGCGGTTGGTTGGACTCCTATAAATCGCGGTTGAATGCGTTTTTTGGCTTATTAATGCCAATAAGCGAACCTGTGTGCTGAGTTGTCGCTAGTAAAAGCATAATGAATGTGCATTGGGAAGGGAGGGAATGTCGCGGAGATTGAAGAGAGTGATAAATGGTTTGAAACTTTTGTGAACCCAGGTATAGTGAAGCTTGTGAGTTCTAGGAGTCTGGGGTTGAATTGTAAATCACGGAAGTGTTGGGTGAAAAATGTATATCACATAAGTGTTGTGTGCAAGATGTATATCACGGAACATGGGACATAAGAATTCGATAGCGCTAAGTTGAGACCCCGTGGGGAGATAATTGGATAAGTGTTGAAAGGGATGACGATTGATCGAGCTCATGATGTGACGATATAGATGGAGATGAGGATCTGACAGTCAGCTAACCTGGGAACCCACGACCAATCCAGGAGCTCGAGAAAGTGAGGTTCAAGTTTAAAGAGATTTTGCTTATATTTATTTAAAATGTATTCATATTAATGTATCTTAATAGATTATTTGTGGTCCAAATGTAAACCATGTTCCAATTTATGGAGGAATTGTAGACCACGGAAGTTTTGGGTGCAAGATGTATATCATGGAATTGTAGATGACGAAAGTTTTGGGTGCAAGATTTATAATAGCGCCGACCCAGGGTTCGGTCGGACTCCTGTAAATCGTTGTTGAATGTGTTTTTTTATTATTAATGCCAATAAGAATACCTGCGTGCTGAGTTGTCGCTAGTAAAAGCATAATGCATGTGCACTGGGAAGGACAAGAATGTGGTGGGGGTTGAAGACATCTATAAATGGTTTGAAATTTTTGTGAACCCGGGTATAGTGAAGGTTGCAGTGATAAAGTTGGATAAGCATGGAATTGTAGATCACAGAAGTTTAAGGTGAAAGATGTATATCATGAAATACGAGGAATGATTTTTTGGTTGCGCCAACCCAGGAACCGATGACCATAGAATTGGCTAGGTATGAAAAGAAATGACGGTCGGTCGGACTCTTGTAAATTGCGGTTGAATGTGTTTTTTGCTTATTAATGCTAATAAGTGAATCTGTGTGCTGAGTTGTCGCTAGTAAAATCATAATGAATGTGCATTGGGAATGGAGAGAATGTGGCGGGGATTGAAGAGGGTGATGGTGTCCCATGCCTTGTCATTTGCTCGTTGATGTCCTTTTATGGCTTTCCTCGATGGTTATGGGAACCGTGTGAAGCATCCTTTGACCTTCATTGGTGATCTAGTCGACAACTTGTTTTAGCCACTCTTTGATGTAGCTCCTCATGGGTGCCACATTGATTTCATGCCATATTTTTATATTGAAGAATTCACTTTCCAAGTCCCTTAGATCAATAAAGAGGTTGTGCAATGCTTCTTGAATATCTTGGTTTTTAATCGAATAACCGAATAGCCAGTTTTTCACGTCATCTTCACCATATTCAAGAATGCAATAGAAATTTTCAAATGACAGTCTTTTATAGATATGAACTTGATCATCAAATGCTTGTCTGGTTAAAAGCAACGAGTTGAATATCAATTTCAGGTCTTGGACTTCATTGGTGCTTCCAGCTAGATCTATCTCAATTATCTTCTTGAATAGTTTGTCTCTTCTAGATATGGCCTCGCTACATGCTTGAATGATACCATTCAACTTTTTTACCATTTCTTTCCAGCATGAGTTTAGTTAGTCTATTCGATCTGGGGAAGGGAGATCCTCCTGTTTTCTTCTGATTTTCATCATACTAGTAACTTTAACACCAAATGGTAAAACTGCATTGAGGTAGAAACCTTGCTCGTTCTTCAGATCTTCTTGCATATACTCATGAAAAGCATGCACTCTTGTTCCAAAAGAGACCATATTCTTTAACATCTCCCAAGATTATGTTATTAATTCCATTCTTCTCTTTATATTCTTTTACACACAACCTCATGTTGATGTGAGAAGGATTGTTGATCCTTTTAACTTTGCCACAGGTATGGTGGGCTCGATCATTGCCAAAGGAGTAGAAAATAGTGGAAGAGACATTACAGTTCCCTCCAATTCTTTGATTCTCTCCTTTGACATGATCTTTTCCATTTCAAGGCTGCTAATAGAGTTGTCTAGAGCGTCTCCAGTTGCTCAGTGTATTTGAGAGATCTGAGAAGGGCACATATTGCATAGGTTGATCTTTGAATGAGATTTATGTTTCTTATTCTTTACATCTCTCTTTTCAATAACCAATTTTTTGGATTCACTGTAAAAAACAACAATATGAAATGCAAAAGATTCTTCTTTTTCCAATGTATCAGTGCCGATTATTTCCATCTCAGGATTATGCAGAGAAGCGCTCTCTAGCTGGTCGTTGTTAGGGAATTTTTTTTCAGTGTCAATTTCTAGTTCCATATATTTGAGGGAGAGATCATGGATATCAATTTCTCCCCTTGGTCCCTCCTATTTGTGGACTATTGTTTTCCATTTTTTGCTCGTGGGAAGTTTGTGAGAACTTTCAATTTTGCTAGAGGGAGGGTTATTATCTCCTCCTCCACCTGAAGAACTGTGTGTGACTTTCTTGCTTGGGTAGGTCGTTGGATCACTGCTCTGAGATGCTGTGGTCTTGGGTGTGGCAGTCGGGGATTGGGCGCTTTTTTCACCTGGGCCTTTTCATTTATGCTTGTACGAATCATTGGTATTGGGTATTGTCTCGAGGTTTCTGGTGTCAAGAGCATTAATTCTTGAGGCATTATATTCGTCTTCATTCAGGATAGTGTCAGTGAAAGAAATGTTGAAACCGACAACCAATAGGTGTTCCACAAAAATACCATCAAGGTCGAATCCTTTTACTTTTTCATCACATTTCAAATTGAAGCCATGGAAGTGGATATTCCTGACCATGAAATCCCCAACTTTTCAAGACAGAGAGATGAATTGAATTTTTCTTTCTTCATGGAAAAAATGCAACCAGTATATGTACTTCCTTGCTATTCCATCAAAAAACATTGTACCAGATATGTGACATGGAAGGAAGAAAGGATGTTGTCTGGACCCAAAAATCCTTATAAAATTGTAGTTCTCCATTTCTTCTAGTGTGCCCTTCCTATCTAGGAACTTGGTTACCTGGTTAGACAACCGGGGAAAATACTTTCCAAATATGAATGCTTTAAAAACTGAAACAAAATCATTAAAGACTTCATAAAAATGTTGGGAAGCGTCGTGTCTCCATAATATCTGGTACGAGAAGGTTACTAGGTGAAATTCACAGTTTACCTTCTTATACATAGATAGTCTAGGTATTGGACAACAATTCGCCACCGCAAAAATTAAATAAGATGACATAAAGAATTTCTTCTGCCTTGTGTATTGCAATAACTGGGAAGAGTTTTCAATGGAAATCAACTTGCCCCAATGGAAGATGGCTTGTTCCTTGACCGTAAAATATAAAATATACAGAATCATCCGAGAGATGCTGGTTGTACATTGTTGTCCCGTTACTGTTGTGAAAAGCCATGCAATTTTCCGAAAATGGTTTTTAAATGCACTAACCTATAATCTGGCCATGTCCCGGGGAGCGACCGCTAGGTTCTCTAAGAACTTTGGCAAGAGGTCCAATTCATTATCATGCTTCTTTAATAACTGTCTATAATTATTTCCCTTGAAAGTAGGCATTGGGTCGGGATGTCTTAACATATTTCGAAATACTTGAGGCGATAGGGAGACTCGAGAATGGTTCCGCAACTGGATAATCCGCTGGTTCGGAATATAGTTTTTGGCACAAAACGTGACCAACTCCTTAAAGTCAAAAAATTCGGGGACACAACTTGCTCCTGCAATTCCAGTTGTCGAGATAAATTTCTTCTAGGCAGAAGGGGATGAGTAGTAGTCATAAGCTCTGGACCACTGAAAACTCTGGTCCTCGCGCCCGAAAATATTCAGGGTATCTCCATAGAAATGTTGTCGAGATGCAACCATAAGGTGATACTGGAGCATCATAATATAATCTCCCATAAATCTTGGTTCAATGCATTTTAATGGGATATGTCCTCGATATTTTTGCCTATTAGTGCCAATATTTTCGATGTGTCTGGTGTGTTGTCACTAATAAAGGCATAATTAATGTGCATTGGGAAGTGTGGGAAGGTGGCGGGGATGGACGGGAGAGAAAATTGCTTCGAAACTTTTGTGAACCTGGGAGCCTGGGAACTCGCAAATCTGTGACAAGAGGAGGTGAATAATCGACTAAGTATGGAAAGGAGGGGTACAATGCCTTCAAAAAGTTAAAGTAAATAACAATTTTTCTGAGCTCAAGATCCACGCACAAAAACAATAAAAAATCAGATGCCATAATATTGACCTCTTCCAAATCGATAATAGGGAGGTTTAGTTGATGGATCCAAATATGGCTCACTTCAGGCGACTAGGGTGCACGTGGGGTGCCTGTGAGAAAAGCTAATGTATTGATGAAGATTTGTTTATATTGCTACATGTGGAAATAATTGTGTGGTAGTATTTAGAATGAACACTGGAGGATGGTAATATAATCTCCTGTAAATCTTTGTTTAATGCATTTTAATGGGAGACATCGTCCAACTTTTCACTCATTAATGCCAATCTTTTTGAAGCTATTAAAAGTGTAATCAATTTTCATTGGGAAAGTGTGTGAAGATGGCAGGGAAATCGAGTAAGTATGAAAAGGCGGGGTGGTCAGATGGACACAGATAGACTCATCGTAGGTAGAGTGAAGCTTGCGAGTTCAAGGAGTCTGAGGTCGAATTGTAGATAACGAAAGTTTTGGGTGCAAGATGTATATAAGAGAACATGTGGCATGCGAGTTCTATAGTGCGAATTCAAGAATTGGCAGTCAGAAACATTAACTATGGGAAAAACATTGTCAGCTATATAATATACTTGGACCTCGACAAAATCAGGTTCAAGTTAGAAGATAATTTGTTTATATTTACTTAAACACTGTTCATATTATCTTATTTTATTAGTATTTTTTGTGGCCAAAATGCAAACCATGTTCAAATTTGAAGGGTGGATCAACATTTTCATATGCAAGCATACTCTCAAATATGCGAAGCTACAATATATGCAAAATAATAAAGAGGGGAATCATGTCAACACCTTTGTAGATGACAGGGTGCTAGTACAATAATGCATTCTTACTATGATGATGCCTTGAAAAAACTAAAATAACCAACATTTTTTTTGCGAATTCAAGATTGACAGAAAAAAAACTAATCAGATTCCATAATATTCTTTGATTATTGAATTTTAATGGGAGATGTCCTCGAGCTTTCCACTTATTAATGACAATCTTTTTGAACATATGTGGTGAACTATCACTAGTAAAATCATAATTGATGTGAATTGGGAAGGGGCAAAGGTGGCGGGGGTGGAGGGGAGCGAAAAATGATTTGATACTTTTGTGAACTTGGGAGTTCATACTTTTGTGAAGGAGGGGCGATCAGACAGAGTCATCATAGGTAGAGTGAGGCTTGCGAATTTGAGTAGTCTGTGGTCGAGTTGTAGATCACCCAAGTTTTGGGTGCAATATGTATACTCTGAACACGGGGTATGAGAGTTCGATAACGCCTACCTGGGAACCCGCAGCCATAAAATTGGC
Source organism: Picea glauca (assembly GCA_000966675.3). Classification (NCBI taxonomy): domain Eukaryota; kingdom Viridiplantae; phylum Streptophyta; class Pinopsida; order Pinales; family Pinaceae; genus Picea; species Picea glauca. The sequence goes on from JZKD02S0737637.1 coordinate 270,932, forward strand.
TAAGTAAGGAAACGAACGACAGTCAGTCAGACTCGTGATGTCAAGATATAGATGGACATAGAATTTGTGAGTCTGCCACTTGGGAACCCACGAGCATAGAAATGCGACTAAGTATAGAAGAGGAAAAAGAAAGGGAGCAAAGAAATTTATGCCTCACACAAGAACACTTTGTCTGATAATCATCAAGCGATAGAAACACATCAACTATGGGGCATGAGAGTTTGGGCATGAGAGTTAGATAGGGCCTAGCCGGGAATCGACGGGAATAAAATTGACCAAGTATGGAAACGAACAACGGTTGGTCGGACTCATGATGTGAGGATATAGGTGGATATAGAATTTCTGAGTCCGCAACCTCAGGAACCTGCGAGCATAGACATGCGAATATGTATAGAAGAAAAAATGAATAATAGAGGGGAAAAATAAAAGGGAAAAACCGACAAGTATAGAAAAGGAAAAAGAAAGAGAGCAAAGAACTTTATGTGTCACACAACAACATGTGGTATTAAGTATGGAAAGGTGGGGTGGTTAGACGAAGTTATCGTAGGCAGAGTGAGGCTTGTGAGTTCAAGGAATCCGGGGTCGAATTGTAGATCACCGAAGTTTTGGGTGCAAGATGTATACCCAAACACGGGGCATGGGAGTTCAATAATGCCTACGCGGGAACCCGCAGACATAAAATTGGATAAGTATGGAAACGAATGACGGTCGGTTGGATGTGTGATGTAAAGATATAGATGGATATAGAATTTCTCACTCCGCCACCCCGAGAACCCACAAGCATAAATATGCGACTAAGTATAGAACCAGAAATGGATAATAGAGGGAAAGAAGAAAAGGAAATAATGGGTAAGTATAGAAGAGGAAAAATAAAGGGAGCAAAGAACTGTATGCCTCACACAACAACACTTAGTCTGATAATTACCAAGCGATAGAAACACATCAACTATGGGAAAAACATTTTCAGCCATGGAATATAGCTGGAGCTCAATAAAACCCGATTCAAGATAAAAGAGATGTTGTTTATATCTATCTCAACAAACAATAGACAAAATATATGACTTGGCACACTTATATGCAAGCATTCAGAAAGAGTCATCTTGCACCCAAAACTTCGGTGATCTACAATTCAGTGATCTATTATATGCAATATTTCTTTATGCGATCAATACTTCTTTCGTTCAACACCCGAATGTCATGTTCTTCTTTGTCTCGACCCTGTTGGACCACACCAATGTAGTCGATTCTCTCTACGGCTTGCTGCACTTTCTCGTACCATTGCTCCATATATTTTCATGTTTCAAGTGCCATGAGGGTGTCCTCCTGGAGCTTGGCTATCCTTGCAATGAATAGGTGTCGCTCGTCTATTAACTTGTTGTAGGCCTCCTTGAATTCATTCCTTAGGTACACCGCGACATGTGTGGTGTCTTGGTAATACTTCGACAAGTGGCACAAATTTTCCAATTCCTTTAAAGTGGTGACCATCTCCTTTTCATATCTTCTAGCTCTGTCCAGGGTGGCATCTGTAATTTCCATCCCTGTGCCGATAAGTTCGGATGTCTTAGCATGTTCTGTGCTGATCATATGTTCCTCGGTAGTGATGAGGATGGAGTGATCTAAAGTGATTCTCCTCTTCTTGGTGGTTCTCTGGATGATAGCCTTCTTCCTTCGATCATAAGCTATGGCATTTATGTCGAATACTTCGTCCACAGGTTTGGGGATCTGTTGATCCCCCCATGTGAGTGTGTTTCCCAGACTTCCACTGGTGTATACTTGTTCAAGGTTGGGTTCTTGAACTTCCTCATTGTGCTTCGAAGGTCTGTATTTTGTCTGTCACTCATTGGGGTTTTGAGTACCGAGTGAAATAGAGGCATCGGGGATAGACTCGATACATACATTTTTTTATCAGTTGTTTAAGGGCCGACTTCATGTTGCAAGTCTCCCTCCTTTGGGTCATCCAACCCTGATTCGTCCTTCGGACTGTCTACTTAGGTTTCTAGTGCATCAGGCATCTTAGTGTCTAGGACACTCTTTCTTGAAAATAATGAAATGAATGCGGGCGATGAATTCATCGCAGATGAGGGAGTAGGATTTTGTTGCACCTGTTCTCCCATAAGACATTGAAACATACATGGACCAAGAGTTCCAAGATGTTCCAGCTCAAGTTCATTCCAGCAAAAACATTTTTGGCACAAATGATGTCCAATAAATAAGAATCCATGTAGAAGGATGGAGTCTGTCCTTCTTTCGGCGTCTAAGCCTGTTGTATGCAAATGATCAACTGCTTGGAAATGATGGCACCCCAGTTAAAAACTATCCCAGAAATGACTATGGTATAAGTTAGAGGTATCCAAGCCTTTGAAAATCTGGAGCAATCCTTCTCCCCATATAACCGACAGATGAGGGTCATCAGATAGATATACATCTCCCTTAATTTGGCCATTTGGTACCAGCCAGAGGTCCGATTGGTGTACTTTTTATCCTCTTTCCACCATGAAGCCATCACTCGACCAGTGTTGACGACGAAATCGGTGTTCAGTTGCTCTTCCATGTCTCTGAGCTTGTAATAATTCTACACCTCTATCAGAAGGAAAAACCCAACACACTTGCCATTATCATCGTTGATCAAGAACTTCTATGTGTTCGTGTGGTCGATGAGCCATTGCAGTAGTTCTATACAACAGAACACCAGGGTCCTGCTCGCTACCATGTGCAGGTATGACAGTCAGATATTTGGAAAAACTTCATCGTCGAGCTTTCTCATGTC
>JZKD02S0737637.1:286037-298773 GCA_000966675.3 Picea glauca
TTTATGATAGTGATTTTTTTAATGTATTAATTTTTTAATATTATTAATTTTTTTTTTTGAATTTTAAAATTAATTATGTTATTTTATAAAAAATATTAATAGTGTTTGCTAATTTTATTAAAAATAATATGATTTATTTATTTATTTATTTATTTAATAAAGATTTTATTTAGACTTATGGTTGGAATATATAGTTTATTAAAATTGTTTTGTAATATTTATTATAGTAAAGTGTATTGAAAATAAAAAATCTTCTCTTATATTCAAGATATTAAACATCTCTATTAACAAGGTCAATCACTTGAATATAGAAGTTTATTTGTCCCAAAAACCTTTGTACATTGTTGATATGAGTTTTTTTAACATATCAACATGCGGAAATAATTTCGTGATTTTTTTAATACATTAATTTCTTAATAGTATTAAAAATAAAATATGTTAATTTTTAATTTTTAATTTTTTTTATTAATCATATTTATGTTATTTTTATAAAGATTATTAAAAGTGTTTTTGATTTTTATTAAAAAATATTAATATTTATATTATTTTTATAAAAATTATTAAAAGTGTTTTTAATTTTTATTAAAAATTGATTAAGATAATGGTTTATTGATTAAGATAATGATTAAGATTATTGTCAAAACTACTAACATACATACATAAGTAATTTCAAATAAGCAACACATAATACACAATTTCAAATCAACAAACATAATGCAATTTCAAATTAGAAAACATAGATTGTCAAAAGAACCTATACACATACACTTGCAATTTCAAATAAACACACATACATTATACAAAACATAAGTAAACATCATTGTGAAAACTACTAACATACATACATACATAAGTAATTTCAAATAAGCAACACACAATACACAATTTCAAATTAGAAAACATAGATTGTCTAAAGAACCTATACACATACACTTGCAATTTCAAATAAACACACGTACATTATACAAACATAAGTAGATATCATTGCCAAAAACACTTATACACATACACTTGAAATTTCAAATATACACACATAGATTATACAAACGTAAGTGAACATCATTGTCAAAACTACTAACATATATACATAAGTAATTTCAAATAAGCACCACACAATACACAATTTTAAATAAGCAAACATAATACAATTTCAAATTAGAAAACAAAGATTGTCAAAAGCACCTTGCAATTTCAAATAAACACAAGTACATTATACAAACATAAGTAAACATCATTGTCAAAACCATCTATACACATACACTTGCAATTTCAAATAAACACACATACATTATACAAACATAAATAAACATCATTGTCAAAACTAATAACATACATACATGAGTAATTTCAAATAAGCAACACACAATACACAGTTTCAAGTAAGCAAACATAATACAATTTCAAATTGGAATACAAAGATTGTTAAAACCACCTATATGCATACACTTACAATTTCAAATAAACACACATACATTATACAAACACAAGTAACATCATTGTCAAAACTACTAAGATACATACATAAGTAATTTCAAATAAACAACACACAATATACAATTTCAAATAAGAAAACATAATACAATTTCAAATTAGAAAACATAGATTGTCAAAACCACCTATACACATACACTTGTAAGTTCAAATAAATAAACATACATTATACAAATATAAGTAAACATCATTGTCAAAACAACTAACATACATACATATATAAGTAATTTCAAATAAGCAACACACAATACACAATTTCAAATAAACAAACATAATACAATTTCAAATTAGAAAACATAGATTGTCAAAAGCACCTATACACATACACTTGCAATTTCAAATAAACACACATACATTATACAAACACAAGTAAATATCATTGTCAAAAACACATATACACATACACTTGGAATTTCAAATAAACACACATACATTATACAAACATAAGTAAACATCATTGTCAAAACTACTAACATACATGCATACATAAGTAATTTCAAATAACCAACACACAATACACAATTTCAAATAAACAAACATAATACAATTTCAAATTATAAAACAGAGATTGTCAAAAGCCCCTTGCAATTTCAAATAAACACACATACATTATAAAAAAATAAATAAACATCATTGTCAAAACCACCTATACACATACACTTGCAATTTCAAATAAACACACATACATTATACAAACATAAGTAAACATCATTGTCAAAACCACTTATACACATACATTATACAAACATAAGTAAACATCATTGTCAAAACTACTAAGATACATACATACATAAGTAATTTTAAATAAGCAACACACAATACACAGTTTCAAATAAGGAAACATAATACAATTTCAAATTAGAAAACAAAGATTATCAAAAGTACCTTGCAATTTCAAATAAACACACATACATTATACAAACATAAGTAAACATCATTGTCAAAAACACCTATACACATACACTTGGAATTTCAAATAAGCACGCATACATTATACAAACATAAGTAAACATCATTGTCAAAACTACTAACATACATACATAAGTAATTTCAAATAAGCAACACATAATACAATTTCAAATTAGAAAACATAGATTGTCAAAAGCACCTATACACATGCACTTTCAATTACAAATAAACACGCATACATTATACAAACATAAGTAAACATCATTGTGAAAACCATCTTTACTCATACACTTGGAATTTCAAATAAACACACATACATTATACAAACCTAAGTAAACATCATTGTCAAAACTACTAACATATATACATGCATACACACATACATACATACATACATAAGCAATTTCAAATAAGCAATACACAATACACAATTTCAAATAAGCAAACATAATAAAATTTCAAATTAGAAAACAGAGATTGTCAAAACCACCTATACGCATACACTTGCAATTTCAAATAAACAAACATACATTATACAAACATAAGTAAACATCATTGTCAAAACTACTAACATGCATACATTCATAAGTAATTTCAAATAAGCAACACACAATACACAATTTCAAATTAGAAAACATAGATTGTCAAAAGCACCTATACACATACACTTGCAATTTCAAATAAACACACATACATTATACAATTTCATATCGATATACAAACCTAGACTAACAACTATTGTCAAAACTAGTTACACACATACAACTTAGAAGCACAAGTACATATATATAACAAACACATAAGATACATATTCAAACAAACAAATAAGATTGTACAATTTCAAATCAATATATAAAATAAACAAGCACCATTGTGAGAACCACTAACACATACATCTAAAATTTCAAATAAACAACTATAATATATAATTTCAAATCAAAATACATATATTGTCTGAACTATCTATACATATATATGCAATTTCAAATAAACACATACAATTTCATTTCAAAATTTAATATACTACATATAATAAACTTAATTATATTATATAAAACATAACATATTTTATCTAAATAAAAATGTAAGGTAATAAAAAATAAAAATAAAAGTCTAAAATATAATAAAAAGAAAATTAAAAAGAGAAGGAAAATTAATAAATATAATAAATAATAAATGAAAAATAAAATCAAAATAAATGATTTGTTTATTAAAAGTATTTAGTATTTTTGTATAATTTGGATGTGTAATTTTATTTTTTAAAGATTGTAATGAATGATTAAATAATTTAGATGTGATTATGATAAGCATTGTTTTATGAATATGATAATAATTGAAATACAAGAGTATATGTTTAAAGTATGAATGCTATAGAAGTAATTGTGTTTATCTAAAATGTATTTTGATGTGTGCCTATTTAGTAAATGAAAAAAAAAAAAAATACAAACAATGGATGCTACATTATTCTAAGAAGAATGGGGCTTTGGGGCTCCATCCTTCTTAGAGCATTTGGAAGAGGTTTTACCTCTTCCATAAAATAATATTTTTATTAATAATTGTATGTACATAACTCTCTTACAATATTTAAAAAATGAAAAAGAGAAGAAATACACATATAAATACATTCATATTTCTTTTCAGCAACATATAATAAGGGACCGTTCTTGAAAATAGATGTGCAATACCACCATATACAATTATAAGAAAAAAAATCATAACATATTTCTAATTAAATATAATGAAAAATATACTTGCATATCTCTTTTCAGCAAACATATAATAAGAGATCGTTGAAAAATATAATTATTTATATAATTAATATTAAATTTCTATTTTTTTACCTCTTTTAACATTACATGTTTTAATGTTGATAATCAATCTATTTTAATATCACACCTACCAAAAAAAAATCCTACAATTAATATGAAAATATTTATTATAATTACATATATTTAATTTTAATAATAATAATCAATTTATTTGATACTACATTTATCATAATATAAAAAACAATCTTAAAAATTAATATAAAAATATTTATTATAAATACACATGTTTAATTTTAATGATAATACTCAATCTACTCAATACCATATTTATTATAATAATAGAAAAATATTTTATTATAAAAAATAATAACATCATATCAATATTCCTCCTAAATTTCTTGAATAATATGAATTTTATTATTTAAAAAAAATTATATTATTTTATTTATTTTATTAAAATAAAATAAAACAAAACAAAACCTATTTAAATAAATTGGCATATACATAATATCATTATTCCTCCTAAATTTCCTGTATAATATGAATTTTATTATTTAAAAAAAATTATATTCCAACAACATAATAAAACTTCCAGAAAAGCATAGCCTAGTTATCTGTCACAACCTGATTATTTATCACAATTATTATATTAAGTCAAAGCCGTAACCTTGTTTCTAAGTACGGAGAACCGTGAGAATCCACATCAATCCACTATTGTAATTAAAGAAAGGTTTCCGCATTTAGTAAATAATTTGTTGGTGATAGCAAAAGTAAAGGTGAACTCAATTCTGGCGAATATGGAAACAAATGAGGAAAAGCGTTATGATCACCCCAAAAACGCAAAAACGATTAGTAGCAAATAAACTATCTATAAATGACAAACGTAAATGGTGAACTCAACTCTGGCGGAGTTCATTTCTAAAGACGGAGGACACATTCGGACACATCCGCGAATGTGGAAACAAATGAGGAAAAGCTTTATGATCACCCCAAAAAAGCAAAAACTATAAGTGGCAAATAAACTATCTATAAATACCGAATAAATGAAATGTTGCAAGGAATTTAAAGAAGGTTTCCACATGTAGTAAACAATTTGTTGGTTTCCATATTTAGTAAAAAGAAATGGTGAACTCAACTTTGACGGAGTTCGTTTCTCTAAAAATGGACGACATCAACCGAAGTTGGTGATGAGAAATAGAAATGGTGAAAATCATTATGATCGCCCCCAAAAAAACAGACTCTAACTATTTAAAAATATACCGAATAAATGATCGGTTAGCACAGAAACTTGCTAGACAATGGAGGAGTCCATGGAGATAGTTCTAAATTGGCGGATCAACTACATAATATACATAAAAGGTTTGTGAAAGGCCGTGTGTTGGGTACATAAATCCATTTAGAAGGCCACCAAATGTTGCAAGGAATTTAAAGCACTATTGTAATTAAGAGATACACAGTTCAAAATTGGTGGATGTGATCGGAAGAAACCCTAATGTTACCATAACCATTTATGGATTCAGGTTTTTCAGGTATACTAAACGAGATGTGTGGGAATAATATGCTATTAAATTCATCCGCATATTAATTAAGGGTTTGACTGCAGCAACATCAGGTATATTAAAACATTAATGAAGGGTTTGACTGCAACAACATCAATGAAGGAGGGTTAATCCAATAAAAAGGTGGGCTGTTAAATTTAATATACCATAACCATTCATCGATTCAGGTATTTCCTGTATACTAAACCATATTTCTGGGAATAATATGCTCTTAAATTCATTCGCATATTAATGAAGGGTTTGACTGCAGCAACATCAGGTATATTAAATCATTAATGAAGGGTTTGACTGCAACAACATTAATGATGGAAGGTTAATCCAATAAACAGGGGGCTGTTAAATTTAATACAAGGCAGATTAAACCCAATAAACAAGTGGGTTACAGTGATTGATGAAAAAATATATGTAATAGAGAGAGATCCATCCACACACAGGTGGATTAAAGCACTTGGAAATAATGGAGAAAGTGGCAGTTGTAAGCGTCAGTTGTAAGCACCAGTTATAAGCTTCAGTTGTGAGAGTCAGTTGTAGGCGTGTTAAGAGTCAGTTCTTAGTTAAGAGTCTAGTTGTCTTTGGTTTGCATGTAATCGACTCGGTAGAGTCTTTTCCTATATAAGGATGTAATCCGTCTTCATTAAATAATAGAGAAGTGAGCATAGCCTCACCTTGTGTTTGATTCGTATATTTTATCTTGGTATCAAAGCCACGGGAGTGAGGTGCGTAAATTCTAGAGGTTCACAGGTCTCTCTTTTGGTAGGGTGCGAACCTATATTACTCACACTTTGGTGCACGCTCAAAACCAAACCAAAATTTTTCGCAGGCTGCTGTGCATTTAAGTGCGAACTTGTTTCATGATTTTCGCAATCCAGTAATGGGTGAGGTGTGACCTCCCCGTAGCCAAGTAAAGGGTGAGGTGCGGACTACCTGCCGTCAACTCTATCGTGAGGTGCGGACGTGTTTACCCATGCGTGGAAAACAACTCTTGAATTTTGAAAGTTTATATAGTTTGCATGCGTTGGAGTTTTTTTTTGAAAATCGTGAGTTTTATTTTGAGTGCAAATCGAGGCAGGAGCGGTGATCAAATTTGAAGGGCAGGTTCTAATTTATGTGAGAAGGGTATATAATCATGCAACCCTTCTAGAATGAAAAGTTCGTAGAAAAATTGCATTTCAATTGACAATAATAAATTAAGTTCACAATTCATAGAAAAACGTGTTAAATAAAATATTACATTTTTAATCAAATTTATTTCTAATAAAATAATTAGTACAAGCTAAATGGCTAACTAGTTGGAAAATATTACAATTATAACAACATCAAATAGATAHTTAGTCAAATTTGAAAATGTAAATTCAYASAGAAACAAAATTTGKAAATTGTATTMATWCTTTTAAAACTGAAATAATWCATTTTGTCCCCAAAACAAAGTTATAMTTGAGTGTTTTWAKCCRTCATATTTCAKCTATCCCCAACTSWTKTMMTTWAAYMAGYATTMACCTTCTGTGAYYAWWWAGTAKTYATTGACTTTCAWGKARTRSCTRGAATTTGGCRATATTAATCATACCTACAATAAKTAAGGTYWTAGCCCATTTTAMAGRTATCTAGAAGTTCAAAACTCCAAATGAATTAWAWWAAWAAAMAACAACAACCAAATRCTAACAMCTTTTACCAATAATATATCTTYRTCTKAAGGTTTAAAAAATTCAAAACTCCAATCAAATCAAAGAAAACTTTAGCATCAAAACTCCAACTGAATCAAAGAAAAATTTACAAATAACATTTGACCAAACTGTAACTGGATCATGTAAACTTTACCAATAACATTTAACCTAATTCTAGGTTTTCCTTACCAATAATACTTGACCATGACCAAATTCTCTACTATGAGATGAATTGGATGGAATGACCTGTTGTACATTGAGTTAGGATGTTGGAAGCTTCCAAAGGTAAAGGAGAGTAGATAAGGATGGTGCACGGTGCCATTGACAATTAAAGAAGTGAAGAGATTCAACAACTACTTCTGTTTTGTTGCGATCACGAAGATTACTGTTTTCTGTAGTCGTGGGAGTGTGAACAATGTTAACTTTTCAGACCCCAACCCAGTTTCAGTCTCGCTGATTTTTCAGCCAATGTTAAATGTCGAAACTCCAGTTTTAGCATAAAAAAAACTTAGCAGAAAATAAACTTCAGAACTGAAACATGAGGATTTTGAACATCATTTTCAACGCAGAAATAAAATATCAGTAGCATATAAAAACTCAGAAAATTATATTTTATTTCTGTGTTAAAAACGATGTTCAGAATCCTCATGTTTCAGTTCTGAAGTTTATTTTCTTCTAAGTTTTTTTTAATGCTGAAACTGTGCTGAAACTAAAGTTTCGACATTTAACATTGGCTGAAAAATCAGCAAGACTGAAACTGGGTTGGGGTCTAAAAAGTTAACAAACAACTCATAATGATTACTGTTTTCCATTGACGGTCCAGCCTCACTGTTTCAAATGGATCAGAAGATCTAATTTATTGAAAGAAACAGTAGGGGTTTACCACTTTCACTTGATTTTTATAAGAGGAAAGTGGAGGAGGAGGAGGAGGAGGAGGAGGAAAGGTCTTCATGGATAAAGACACAATAAGTTTGAAACCTATGGGAGTAGGTACTCTGACGGTACTGAACGGGATCTTAATGGAAGTTTCTATGCATCATGAAGACATATGATAAGTAGGTGATGTCGTGTCAAAATTGGCGAGTGGTTGTTCACTCTATAATTATTGTAACTTCAAGTATCAGTGCAGATCTAATGATAGTTTTTCTAGCTATAATTCTTGTTAGCCTGGAAACCGCCCTAAACCCCAAATCATACACTGACCCCACTTAAATCCATCACAGACTACTACCATCATATCCCATTATGGACAGATCAGTCTATAAATTTTAATCTATTTTAACATATACATCATACACAATTCGGTTTTTGCCTTGAAAATTTTGTCTGTTATGAAGAAATCGCTAAATCCTCACCAAATATATAAGCGATCCGATCAACAACCCATGATTTACTCACCTCTGTATCGAGTATTCTCTCCGGCATAAGGAAAGATCTGTAGAGAGGGCACGTCGTCTGACGATGATCAAGCCACTTATCCAGACAATTCCTGTGAAACATATGATGGCAATTACACAATTCTCTGATATGCTCCTCTTCCTCGAACGATTTCAAACAGACGACACACATGAGATCACCCCCTATCGACTCAAAGAATATCTCTTCAAGATTCCGGAATGTAACGACTGGCAAGTTGTCTCTAAATTGACCGCCCATCGTGTAAGTCCACAGATGAGGGGAGAAACGAAAAAACAAACCCTAAGGAGTGAGATATATTCAAGTCGAAATTCAAGCTAAGCATCAAATCAAAACTTGACTTGGATTGCCCTCAAAATTTGACTTGAAATTCAAGCTAAACTAAGTAGAAATTCAAGCTAAGTAGATGTTACAGGCCTAGTTGCAGTGTGGCGCCTTTCCTGATAGTATCATGCTATATGGGTTTTTCCAGAGTTAAATTGTGATTTGATGTTGAAATCTCATTAATATTTTCATTCTTTTTTTATAATCTCTCACATCGAAGGCATAACATCCTTTTTCGCTCCCTGTGATCTTTCTTTTTTTTCACACGCCTACGATCATTACTAACGATTTTTATTCTACCATCAGTTTGGGATCTTAATTTTCCATACGAAGAAAATGTTATAATTGCACCCATCATTGGTGACTTTGTGCTACTCGAATGAGGTTTAGCTCTTTCTAAATCTTAGAAGACGAAATATACCCGACTGTTGCGAAAATGCATTTATGCAAAGTTTTCCATGAGTTTGTGAAGAAATCACAGTTTCCGTGAAGAAATCAGCTTTCTTTAAAAAATCGGTTCTTTTATTTAGTTGTGTAAGTAGAAATTCAATCTAAGCATCAAAACAAGAAAGAAAGTAATAATTAATATGCTTTTTTTTTTTCCTGCAAAATTGATAAGGATTTGGTCACTCTAATCGTATCGACAGAGATCGAAGGAACAAAAGAGGAATTGATATCAGGGAAATCTCGCTAGGAAGAGTTGTCTAGCTCTCCAGAGTCATGTAGCCCAACAAAATGAAGAGCCCAACATATGGTAGTCTTTATATAATACAACGTAACTGCTACATGAAACAACAGTCTTGGTATAGCGAATCCCATGACCGAAGAAACATGAACAAAATCCGCCACTTCAAATGCTCAAAGAAAACCCAATACAAACACCCTAGGGTTTCGAACTCTGATTCCTTTTCCTGAAGCCTCTCTAGTGCTTATATGATCTATATGTACAACAAATTTGAATGCATACGGCTTGAATATGAACAATAATCAGAAAAGAGTCTATGAATTTAATAAAACCCAGCTCGTATATGAAAAGTATGAGGCAAGAGTTGAATGTGGAGAAGAAAGCATGAAGAGATCCAGCCCATAAGAGCCGAAAGCCACCGAATCGCCAACCTCAATCGATGTCTGTTACATCTTACAATGCTCTACACAAACATGGAAATAAAGAAATACTAAGCTATCGGTGGGATTCACAGTGACAAGGTCGTGTATCATGGGAGTCCCACCACCCTCTCAAGCTTCAACTCCTCCATACAGGGTCATGCCCTTAGGTGGAAATTTTCAGTTTGCCCCATCGTCACCAATAGCAGAGGACAGATTAATTGCATGTTGTGGAGTGGCATTGCTTTATGATATGACCCAAGATTAAATCACATACAAGATATGGATAAAAATGTTTATAACACCATCTGTGGTCCTATTGATGACCCACAACTACCTATAATGCATTAGTTGGTTGCGACTACTAGCTAGAGCAAAACCCTGGATAACTACCCAATACCTCTGTAGTGCTAACAGAACTAAGAGCTTCCAATCCATGAAAATATTACAGTGATTATACATTATTTCAAAAACTTTTTTGGTTGTATATCAGACTTGGAGAAACTGCTTAATTTGTTAGCAGCTGCAAAAGATTGAAGAATGTATACACATATATAGTAGTAAATAAAGTAAAGAGTTCAGGTTCCTGAATCCTTACCCCAATTGACAGGAGGTCGCAGACAACATCAGCGAGCAAGGCTAGTAATGTGAAATTGACAGCTCTTTCTTCCTCCATATCCAGCTTCTCCGGAAAATTCAGTGAAAAAACACCAATGTTACAGTTCGATTCTCGAAGGGAACTTGTTCAAACTTCAATGTTACCGCAATTTCACACGAAGCAACATTTATCTTCCTAAACAGTGTACATTGTACACCACTGACCAGTGCTAAGTGGAGTGTTAATTGGTAACCAACAAATTTTAATGTGAGTGGAGTGTTAATTGGTAAACCGTAACCGGCAAATTTTTAATTGGTAAAACGTAACCTGCAAATTTTAATGACTGACTTGCTTTGGTTCGGCTTGCCCAGTGCCTATATGAGTTAGTGTATTGGTTAGGGCCTAGGAAAAAGGGCCTATCCACCTTCACTTGGTTAGGAACCGTCAACCAGTGCCTGTCATTAATACCTTTCCTTTCCAAATTTTAATGACTGGCAAATGAAAATATTACCCTTCCTAGGAAATTTTAAGTTTTTTTTAACATTTCCGAAATAATTTTTAAAAATTGAATTTTTTTTTTTTTTTTTACGTTGAATTATTTAATAACCCTTCTGAGACGTGCTAGACGCCCTCTGATGGGATGTGACGTGTTGAATTTTGATTGTTGGGCAGGAGAGCTTGTGTGAGCTCATGCGTGGAGCAAATGAGGTAAAGGTGGAGTTTAAAGTGGTAAAGTGGTAAAATATATATATTGTTTATATACTTTTTTGGTCATGGCTTATTCTGTGTGGTAAAGGAGCATTTAAATAAGCTTGAAGTATAAAGTTGGAGTGTTCTTATTGAAGTGGAGTTATAAAGGAGATATTTTTTAATTAAAAGTGGATAAAGTGAATGGATGTCTACATATTTAAGAAATTAAGATTTATTATTAAATATGGATGCATGTGGAGTTTAAAATTTATATGGAATATAAAGTTTATTATTTTAAAGTGAATTTTTATTCATAGTGGATATATTTTATAAAGAGGTGAAGAGGGAGTTATAAGTTTTTTTAAAAAAGTGGATATTTTGGATATTAAGATGCATGCATGATTTAAGCTGAGAACAGAGATAGATTTGGATTAGTGGATCCAAAGGCAGAACGACGGACTGCTCAGCATAGGAGAAAACTTGATAGAAAGTTGCATATCCTTGGTGATTCACTTGTAGAGAATATATTGCAGCGATGACAAATCCACTGGCAGAGACCTACCTCAACGAAGCCAACAAGTTAGATGGCTCGAACTTCATTAACCGGAAATTCAAGATGCAGATGCTCATGGAGGGCTATGGTGTCTGGAACATTGAGAAGGGAACTGAACTGAAACCTGATGCGACTGCCGATGCGATAGCAGCACAGATCCAAGATTGGGAGAAGTGCGAAAACAAGGCAAAGGTATTGTTGCGCATGTCTGTTAAAGATAGCATAATTCCACATATTAGAGACATTACAACGTCTGTTGCAACATGGACATCTCTTAAAGCATTGTATGAAACTAACAACACAAATCACATTTTGTTCCTAAAAACTAAATTGCTAGGCATTAAGATGGATGGAAATGAATCTGTTAGTTCATTTTTGGGTCGCATTAAAGAGGTGAAAGACAAGTTAGTAAATATAGGGGAAACTATTTCCAATACTGATCTAGTGACTATTACCTTAAATGGTATGCTAGAAGACTATCGTATGTTCATAACAGGTCTTGCAGCAAGGGAGAAACCTCCTACGTTTGAAGAACTGATAGGTATTTTGTTGCAAAAGGAAGAGAGGTGCGGGAATCTAAAGCCTTCGAGTAAAGATTTGGCATTGTGGTCAAATAATAGATCTGCAAGAGGGAGATCAGGAGTAAGAGGCAGAGGAGGCAG
>JZKD02S0737637.1:321738-333701 GCA_000966675.3 Picea glauca
GGGGGGCAGAGGGCCCATAGTGATAATAGTGGAGGTCATTCAATGTAAGGTGGACTAGGTCCACTATATTATTAAATAAGGCCCACTATGATAGTTAGATATAATAAATGGGTAAATAGATATAATAAATGTAAGAGGACTTCTTAGAATGTTCTACTTCTAGAAGATTCCTCCTCTAGAATGTTCTTAAGTGATGATAGCACTACATAAAGGGGTTCAAGCAATGTAATGAGATATGAAAAGAAGTATTGTATTTGGAGCGGTAGCTCAATAGGAGGATGCCCCCTCGAAGAGGCAAGTGAACAGGAGAGGATCCCTTCCATAATCGGATCCATTGTATGGTGTTGCCCTACCCTAAGGGTTTGATAGTAATAAAGAAGATTTTGCATATTGTTCTTGTATATCTGTTGTGGTTATTTTGTATTCAGTCTTTGGTACTTAACATCAACTCTCCCTCTTCGAGGTTGGCCTCAAGGGGTACTCCACCCTGTTATCTAGATGATTATCGGATAGTAGAGGCAAAGGTATCCAAAATATAGGAGGGCGTCCCATAATTTCTGATCGACAACCTTTTGGGTATGCATCTTACTATCTCTCGACCAACAAATGATTTTCTTAAATATTTTGAATTATCATTGGTGGACTGCTGTCACTCCCTTCAGAATCTTCCCTCTCCAAACACTTCGGCTTTAATGCCTCTTCCCAAGCTCCCACAATTGTCCCACTAGTCCTTGCCCAACTCTTCTATCTGTATGGACTCTCCACCCAGATCCCTAGTCTCTCAGTCGTTCGCAAATTCTTCTTATGAGGATTCTGAAGATTCAATCATTCATTTGCAACTCCGCAACAGAATAATCTCCATTCCCAATGCAAACTACAGAGTTCTGGGCCCAAATTTGGAGATTCAAAAAATAAAAAAGGGAAGAGGTAGAAACTCACATCTCTCCAAGGCACAATCTCGAGCACTGGTTGACATAGCTTTAGGGTGACAAAATTCAATTGTAGGGGCGCTTAGAGCAGCGAAATCCTCGGTAGGGGTTCCCCCATGAAACTTCTCACCTTCAATTGCAGGGATTTGGCAAGTCTCCAAAGAAAATCCCCACTAAAGAGGTTGGTTTTTTTACACCAGCCCGATGTAGTTCTTTTTCAATTAACTCTAGCAGATGAAGCCACAACTACCAAAATTTTAACTGCCCTCTTCCCAGGTTGAATTTTTCTGGGTCTGGATGCCAGAGGTAGGTCAGGTGCCTTAGTCATTGGATGGAGAGATAAATGTATCAAACTTTTAAACTCAGGGGATTTTGACTTTGGTCTAGGGGGATATTTTTTGATGGAAGGTATTGGAAAGGTGATCAAAATAATTAATGTTTATGGCCCTCATACAGACCTGATCACCTTTTGGGAAAATCTATTTGGTAAAGATCTCTTAAAAAACGATCTTCTAATATTAGGGGGAGATCTAAATTTATCTTTAGGGGAAGCTGAAATTTGGGGTCCCTCAACCCACCCAAACAACCAACCAAGCAAGTTTCTTCAGTCACCTATTATCCTCCAATGACCTCATTGATATAACTCCATTAAAGCTATTACCCACTTGGAGGAATATAAGGGTAGGGGAGGCTCGTATTGCAAAAAGGTTGGATCATTTTTTGATCTCTGAACCTTTAGCATTGCTTCCTTTCCAATTTCGTCAATGGATTGGAAGTGGAGGTGAATCAGACCATTCCCTAGTTTGGTTTGAAATGGAAGGAGGACCCCAAAAGCATGTAACCCCTTTTAAATTCAACTCCTCTTGGTTAAAAGATGAGAGTTTTGAGCAGCTAATCAAGTCCAATTGGACTGACATAAGGGACTTAGAAGGTACTCCAACAGGTATTCAATCTATGACAAAACTCAAAAGAATAAAAAAATTGGCTATCCCTTGGGAAAAAACAAAATAGAAAGCAGAGGAACAGGAACTCCAAAGTATAGAGGAACAACTGAGGCTGTTACAAGAAGATTCAGAGTCGGGGTTCATGACAGGATTGGCTCAAGACATTCTAAAAAGGCTTGAAGCTAGGAGTAGACTACTGCTGGCGAAACAAGAAGAAACATGGAGACTAAAAAGTAGAGCTATCTGGCTTGAGAACGAAGATTTAAATACAAAATTTTTTCAAGCCTATGCTAAGGGGAGGAGAGAAAAAAAAACTCTTTGGAGCTTAAAGGATTAGGAGGGTAGATCTATCAATTCCTTTGAAGGCCTTTCAAACCTGGGTAAAAACCATTTTCAAACGTTATTCAAAGCAGAAAGGAGAGTAAATATTGCAAAAATTATAAAGGTGTCATTATATCTCTCAAGATTCGTGAATGAACAAGGGAACCAAGATTTATTTGTTGAAGTCACTAAAGAAGAGGTTAAAGAAACACTATTTATCTTCCAAAAGGATAAAATCCCTAGTCTAGATGGATGGAAAATAGATTTTTAAGGGGGTTCTTTGATCTAATCGGAGCATATTTATTAAATGTTATTAAGGAATCTCGTACCAATGGAAAAATTCATGGACCCTTCAATACTAATCTTTTAGCTCTCATTCCTAAGGTAAATGATCCTCTATCTTTTGATGATTTCAAGCCAATTTCCCTGTGCAATTGTATTTACAAAATTACTGCCAAAATAATAGCTCATCGTCTAAATCCTTTTCTATCGGAGGCCACATCCAAAGAACAGTTCGGGTTTTTAGAAGGGTTCCAGATACACGAGGCAATACGGGTAGCTTAATAAGGTCTACATAGCCTAAAGACTGCAAGAACAAAGGGGGAAATCCTAAATATTGATCTTTCAAAAGCTTATGATTGAGTGAGTTGGGATTATATTCGACTTCTTCTTACTCATCTTGGATTTGAAGTCCCCTTCATAAAATGGGTGATGACATGCATATCTTTGGTCTCTTTTTCATTCCTTATCAATGGGGCAACTTCTCCCTTTTTCATATCAGAAAGGGGTCTACGTCAAGGTTTCCCCTTGTCCCCACTTCTTTTTCTTTTGGTGGCTGAAGGAATGAGTAAAGCTATAGACACAACAATAAGGGCAGGGAATTTCCAAGGAATTCAAGTTGCACCTGGGATGAGGATCACTCATCTCTTTTTTGTGGACGATGTTCTCATTTTTTGTAATGGGCGGGAGGGAGATGCATAAATTTTAGCTGACATTTTAACTCTTTTTTGATTGGCTACATGGATGATAATAAACATCCAAAAATATACCATCACTACCTCTAAAATGGAAGGAGAGGAAATGGCCGTATACCAAAGGTTATTTCCTTTCACATTTTAGGACATCTCAGAAGGGATAAAACACTCGGGATTTTAGTTGAAGCTGGACAATTACATGAAATAAGATTGGAAATGGTTGTTAACAAAACTAGAGAAAAGGTTAAATGGATGGAGTTTTAGGTGGTTATCTAGAGCAGGCAGACTCACACTGACCAAATCCGTCTTGGAAGCCATGCCAATTTATTGGATGTCGCTAGCATGGATTCCAAAAGGGGTGCTAGAAAAATTCAGAAGGATTTCTTCTCGTTTTATTTGGTTTGGGTCTGGAGATAAGTACATCCAACCCTGGAAAATTGGGAAAGTATTGCATTTCCAAAAGCCTTGGAAGATTGGAGGCTCAAAAATATTTTCTTGTTTTCCAAGGCCCTTACGGCAAAGGTATGTTGGTGACTCATTTCAGTTTCCAGTCTGTGGACATAGGCAGTCACATAAAAATACATTTCCCTAGATTTAGTAGAAGATTAGATCAGAACCCCAAACAAATCTGGATCACATTGCTCAATTATTTGGAAAGCGATGATTTCGTCATTCTCAGTGGTCGGGGACAACCTTGCTTCAAGGGTAGGCAAAGGAAATCATCTTCGTATTGGAGCTGATCCTTGTCCAGGGAGTGGTAATTCACATATTTTGTTAGGGACCTTACCCGCACATAGGTAGAACAATATATTGAGATGTAATAAAGGTCAATATTAATAAGGCCTTGCAATAAAGTAGAATAAGTCGAATGTAAGAAGACCTAATAGAAGCTTCTGCTTCTAGAAGGATCTTCCTCTATATGGTTCTTTTGATAGACATATCTAGTATAAATAGGAGTCGAGGGTATGAGAACCCTAGCTTGGATATTATTGTAATGGAGCTCTGCTTGACTGGAGGTTGCCCCCTTGAAGAGACCCATAAACATTTCCCTCAGAATCAAAGTGCTCTTTCTGGTGTTATTTTGATATCATTTTAGTATTATTGTGGTGTTGTTCTGGTTATATTGTTGCTAATATGCCATTTCTATCATTTTATTTCTATTCTGCATACTGTTTATATCTAGAATATTACAAGTGGTATCATAGCACTTTCCTTGGCAAAAATTGTGGGTTAATTTTTTTTTTCCAGGGTTAGAGACGTACTCTGACATCTTTAAGCCACAAATATCTGTCGTTATGCGCATAAACTCACGGTTGAGGGATTCATACACGTAGGAAATACTAGTGGTACTTAAGCGCACATCTGTTGGCCACCCTTGAAACCCCTATTGGTGCCCATTCGAGCGGTAGCACATTAGACAACACCTGTGTACAGATCAACCTAGATTACCTGAAGCCCTCTTTAGATAAACCAATCTACTGCCTAACTGTTATAGTTCCACCAAGAACATCACTTGGGAAGATACTCTCTAGTACCTGGGTAGTACGGCTAAGGGCACGATCTAGCCTCCTTAGTTAGTTCCCTGAGATATTGGGCCGAGTACTATTGTTGGACCCCGCACGTATATCAGAGAGATATAGCATGGGGCAAACCCTTGTTTGTAGAACCCTTGAATACCTAACCCTTTGGGACGAAAACATAAAAAAATTAAAACATACAAGATCTATTGCTGCGCAACTCTGTTTGGGTTGCCAAATCACTACACATTTCTTCCTGGTTAAGAATTTATGCATTTCATCACTGCAATATTCTTCAGACCAGAGTATAACTTTGCAGGTGTAAAAAAAAAAGGTCTAGAAATTTTTGCACCATTATTTGAGACCTATTACATTGGATTCATCTCTTCGCTCTTATCACATTCATACATATCATTTTTCAGCAAAATTTTTTACCCCACTTGACCCATTTCGGTTCCTTTGTCATCATGGCCCATACCCGTAGCCAAGACTTGGAAGCTCTCTTCAATACCTTGCAATCTAATTTCATAGAGACCCAACAAGAAGTGAAACAACTCAATGCCAATATTGCTGCCATCAATACAACCATGCAGTCCTCCATCGAGGAACTCAAACAAGACATGACCACCCATCTTGAATCTGTCGTTTTGATGATTTACACCAAGCTACATGTCCCTGCAGATAACCCTTTATCTGACCCACCTCCACATGCTGAAGTTGAAACTTCCTCTCATTCCCATAATTTTCAGTCTCATCACTTTCAACGTGACCTACGCCTTCCGCAAGTGGATGTGACCAAATTTGATGGCTCAGATCCCACTAGTTGGGTAACCCAAATGGAACATTATTTCTCTTTATACGACATTACAGATGACTTGGAAAAACTCTGGTATGGTGTTCTCCATCTAGATCAAGAACGTTGGCAATGGTGGCAATGGAGAAAAACTTCTCGTTAAGGGTATATTGCTTGGACACACTTTGTGGCATAACTTTATGAACGCTTTGACACTGACACCAACCATTTAGGTCATTTGACAAAGTTGAAACAATCCAAAACCGTGGAAGACTTTAAAGCTGCTTTTGAGCGTCTGGATTTTTGAACAGAGGGCATGTCTGATGCCTTTTCCAAGAATATTTTATCAGTGGCCTCAAGGATGAGATTTGGGCCCATGTTCTCATGGCTCTGCCTCAGAGTTGGGTGGAGGATATTATAAGAGCTAAATAAGCACAACAAGTTGTATCTTCTCAAAAATGGAAACCCTCCTTTATCCCTCGCACTAAACTAGTAAATCCCACTACACCCTCCGCTCCACTAAAGATCCAAAAATTGACCAGGGCTGAAATGGATGAACACCAAATCAAAGGCCTTTGTTATAATTGCGATAACAAATATTTTCTGGGCCACAAGTGTAAGGAACAAAATATTTTTATGGCCATCTCGGAGGATATTTTGGAAGAGGATGTTGAAACTCCCCTTATGTCTGAGTCACCTAAAATCACTGACATAAACCCTCCCTCAAACCCTCCCAAAGTAGAACCGATCATTTCCCTAAATGCTCTCACTGGCTTCTCTACTCCCCAAACCCTCAAGCTAATTGGTTACATCAAGCATAGGAAGGTCATCGTTCTGGTTGATAGTGGAAGAACCCATAATTTTATTCATTGTCGCATTGCCCAAGAAACTCATTGTTATATCCATCCAATCGATAATTTCCAAATCATGATTGCCAATGGTGGCTCCATGAAATGTGGAGGGCGTTGTGAAAATGTGTGTCTCCAAATTGGTGACTACCACCTGGAATCTCATATGTTTGCCATCGACATGGTCAATTGTGACATTGTGTTGAGTGAAGACTGGATAAGGACTTTGGGTCCCATTCTCATGGATTTTAAGGAATTAACCATGCAATTTGACCAGGAGGGCCACCAATACAAGTTCCAAGGCATCACCCTCGATTCCCTGGAGATCATTAGTTCCCATCACATGGAAAAGCTTCTAAAAAAAGGTCATTCTAGAGTTATTTCCCAACTCCATGCCATACAAGCAACATAGACACCCTCGATGTCACAAGACCTCCAATCCATCCTCTATAAACATCAAGTGGTCTTTTCCATTCCCCAGGGAATCCCTACTTCCCGTGGTGTTCATGATCATTCCATTCCCCTTGTACCTGGAATCCTTCCTCCCAATATCCATATGTATCATCACCCCTTTTCCCCAAAAAATGAAATTGAGAAAATGGTTCAGGAACTCCTTAACGTAGGCATTATCTGCCCTAGTACAAGCCCCTACTCTTCTCCCATGGTCATGGTCCTGAATAAATAAGGTTCTTAGCGAATGTGTCCTGACTTCCATGCCCTCAACAAATTACCATTAAAGACAAATTTCTCATTCCTATCATTGATGACCTCTTGGATGAATTGAGTGGGGCCCAGTTCTTTACTAAGCTTGATCATCGTTCTAGCTACCACCAAATACGTATGAAAGAGGCATACATTCCTACGACTACCTTTAGAACTCATGAGGGCCACTATGAGTTTTTGTTCATGCCCTTTGGCTTATGTAATGCCCCCTCCACCTTCCAAAGCGTCATGAATCATGTCTTCCGTCTTTTTCTCCATCATTTTGTCTTAGTTTTCTTTGATGATATCCTCAGTTATAGAAAAACCTGGATAAACCATCTTGCTCATGTGGATCGAGTTCTCCATCTACTCTCTCAACACCAACTTTTCCTGAAACAATCTAAATGTGCTTTTGGCGCCTCAGAAGTCGAGTACTTGGGTCATCTGGTTGGCAAAGATGACATCAGGGTGGATCCTAAAAGGATTGAAGCTATGAAATACTATCCTCACCCAAAGACTCTCAAAAGCTTGTGTGGATTTCTGGGCTTAACATGTTATTATTGCAAGTTTGTTAAGAATTATGGAAAGATTGCAACACCTCTCACTGCACTCCTAAAAAATAACTCTTTCACTTGGACTCTAGCAGTTGCTCAAGCTTTTCAAACCTTGAAGATGGCCATGTGCACCACTCCATTCCTAGCCCTTCCTGATTTCACAAAGACCTTTGTCCAGGAATGTGATGCTTCAGGGAAAGGAATTGGTGCTATCCTTATGCAAGAGGGTTGGCATTTGGCCTTTACCAGCAAGCAACCGTCTGAACGAAATCTGGGCAAATCAATCTATGAAAAGGAAATGTTGGCTATTCTGCATGTCGTTGATCTGTGGCGCCCTTATCTATTGGGGCAACGCTTCCAAATTCAGACAGACCATCAAAGACTCAAGTATTTTCTAGAACAACGCATTTCCTCCCCATAGCAACAAAAATGGGTGACTAAGCTCTTTGGATATGATTATGAGATGATTTACAAGAATGACAAAGACAATGTGGTTGCGGATGCACTTTCCCCAAAATATGAAGATGAAGGATCCCTTTTTTCTCTCTCCTTCATTGTACCAGATTGGCTCTAAGCCATTCACCAGGAATGGCTACACGATCCCAAAAGTTCACATCTGATCCAGCAATTGCATTCCATTGCTCCAGTTTCCCCAGGGTACTCTTGGCTCCATGATGAGCTTAGATACCTTGCCTATGTAGTTTAAAGTGGAAATTAATTTTAAAATTGGAAGTTGTAAGGTAGTGGAAACTTTAGGTTTTATGCTTTTCCTCTTTTAATAATTAAATTAGACATTATATCTGATTAAACAATGTTAATGTGAAAGAACATAATAAAAAAACATACAAGATGTTAGATGGGTAAGGGTCGCGAGAGAGAATGTGCATATATGGGTGTGGATGGAGGGAGACAATGTGCATAGATGGGTGAACTAAGCTAGAAAACCAATGCTTTACAAAATGCATAAAATCATTGAAAGTTAGGTCCAAAGAAGTGAAGACAAAGTTCAACAAACAACTAAAAAAAAACTTTGGGCAAAGATTATAGACAATCAACTAGGTGGTTAGGGAAAGTCAAGGCAAATTAAAGAACTATTCTATTATCTTTGTTACATTCTATTATATTCTACAATTAAAATTAAACTTCTTTGAGTTCATCAAGTACACCATGCTTACATAACCTTTGCAATTGATTTTCAAACTTCTAATTTTCAATTTCCATCTCCCTCTTGATACAAATAGAGTTGGTAACCCTTATTTCTTGCAAAATTATTGCATGTGTATATGTTTTTTCAGCCTTTATAAGACCCAAACACATATCCTCCATCATTGTAACTCTTTGACGTATTGTTGCATAAAGTGTTTCCATAGGATTTTTATATTATCTTATTGCAACAATTGTTTCAAAAGGGAATGTGTCATCTTCTCCTAGGAATCATCCTTCTATTGTCTCTGCTTCAAGAAGAACCAACATGTTTATCTTTTCATGTTGCACACAAGATTCAACTTTTGATTTCAATGCCTCTCACTTTGTCTTTGGCTTTGAAGGGTTTACTGGACGTTCCAGTAAGGTTATTCCCTTTCCCTCATGATATATTTCATTCATCCTCACCACCCATCTCTATAATTTATATTTGTATTCATGACTATAGAACATCATTTGTAATAGTCCAAACCAAGAATGATGAAGAAAAACACTTAGATATTGCCTAGTATTATTCATTGTATCAACTTTAATGCTATTATTCATTATATCAACTTTAATGCTATTATTCATTGTATCAACTTTAATGCTACTTGGTATTCGACAACACTACAAAGCACCTAGATGTTGTAATGGCTCTAGGGATACCTAAATGTTATAACCACAACTCTTTCTATAGAAAATTTTGAAATAAAATAATTTAATTATAATATTTTTATGATTGTTATTAAAAACATTAATATGAAAATCTCCTTAATTTAATTCGGTGTTCTCATTCACCCATTAATTGGGATCTACATAATTAAGTGGTGGGCATGATTGATGGGAAATTCCCTCATGCAGGCTCACTTTATTTTGCCAGGTTAATGAGTCATTGATGTCAACAAGTGGAGAAATGAAAGCTTGAGAAAACACACTCATGGCTGGTATGAGTAGAAGTCGAATTAATTCATAGCTAAGAAGAAGAAATAAGTTGGTTACCAATTGAAAACTTATGATTTGGTTTAAATACTGGTTGATGTTTTAAATCCACTATGCTCATAACATAAAAGTGTTAATTTTTTGTACCTTAAAGGTGTTATTGTGTAGTTGGTATCTTTGAGGCAAAACGTCCAATGTTTGGGCGGAGTCCTACGAGGCATGAGCTTCGTGACCAAGAATATGAGGATGAACATACATTGGATTGGTATAGCTTGTATGATCTCAATCAGATGGAATATCATATTTGGCATCAGTGGAGGAGTAGGAGGAGAGCCTCTCTTTCAAGTTGAGCTTCTTGATGCAAGAATTCCAATAATTCTTGATCTGAGTGTTGGTAAGCCCCAACAATCTCATAGCAATTCGACACCACCAAAAATAGTAATACCATGCACTCCCAAATTAATGAAGGGACCAACAAAACCTTATCCAAACTGTTACCCCTAGGAAGCTTAGAGTAAAGGATAGGAAATAAAAAAAATTAAATAAGAGAATATAGGAGAGTTCCCTAGTGTTCACAAAGACATATGTCAAATGTTGAGTTTGTTATGTATATAAAAGTGGTAGTTGGTAAGTGATTAAATTTGAATATTAATTACTCATAATTTTTTTAATAAAATTATAATTAACATATTCTAAATTACAAAACATCATCTATGAATAACTACATTTTATTAGCAATCCACAAATCTCATATCTTATAGAAAAAATATAAGAATTTTGAAATATAAAAAATACTTTGCAAAAATCAAAATCCCATAGTTTTTTTTCTCCTCATTCTGGGATATGCTAGTTATGAAAATTAAGTTGTATTAAAAAACAAATAATTTAATATCTAATAGATAATTTAATATTTTAAAAAATATATATTATTAATAATATTTAAGAATAAATAATTTGAGTGTTTAAATAAAAAGATATCATTTGAATTAAAAAAAATACATAAAAATAATAAGGATACTTTATACTAGCATAATCACAAATCCGTGGTTGGTGAACGTGGAAATGAGGGCTTGCAAAAAGACGGCTTGCAAAACTTGAACCGTCGGGAAAGAGAAACGGTCTAGAGGTGGATGGAAGGAGTCGGAAGAAGTTGGCTGAAAGGAAGCAGTGTGTCCAAAACGTGGCTGGTGAAGGCTATCAGTTAGCCACCATAGTAAATTTTAAATATGATTAAGTAAAAGTAAAAAAATAAACATGTAAAGTGATGTCTTTATAATAGTGAAAAAGTTAGTGGTTGAAATCACAATCATTGATTTATTGAGACTACTAAAAATATTTCATCAATATTTAATCTTATCCATACAAAATTGATTAAGCACTAAAAACCTATTAAATGTGTCTATAATCAATAAGTGTATGCCTTTAAACATAATAAAAAATAAGATGAAATTAAACTAAACGCGATTAAACATAATTCCAAAAGATACAAACCGCAAATATGATCTCAATTGAGAGTAAAGGCTAAAATGAACTTAGAAACCTAAATATAAAATGAGTGTAAAGCATATACTTCAGGAAATAAACTGCTCGACAATTTTTAACGTAAAGCGATTACGGATAATGTCGTAAATCAAATACACTGCGCATACCCTGTGTCTCTTCTTCATTAAAGTAAAGCAAACCCCTACACCAAATATTGCTTCTGCTAATGCCAATGAGGAAGGTTCTTCATTCACCCCACTCTCCAAGCATCTTCACTCCTACATATCTGCATTCATGCCGCATAGCAATATTATATATATTTTAGTTGACATCCACTTTTCTATTGAGAAAGCGGTAAAAACCACGTTGAAATATTATAATCACCTGGCGATAATCATGCGATAGAGACCACATTGAAATATTAATAATATTATAATTACCTGCCGAGCATCATAGTGGTCGCTTGTGGGTTGGTTCCAGGAGTGTCTCTGAACGTTGATGCATCAACAATCCTGAGATTATCAACTCCGTTCACCTGATACCTCTCGTTAACCACATAGCCAACTTCACATCCTCCATGGTTATGCCAGATTGTGCTCAACGTATCACGGCAGAACTGAGCCATGGCTGCGTCGTCCAACATGTTCTTCGGCAACGCGTGCCCAGTGAAGTTGAAGTCATGAGAGGAATCAGCATTAAATCTCCGCAGAGACGGTGTGTCGAGGAGTTTAGCGATCACCCTCACCGCCTGCACGCATCTCTGGAGGTCCAGAGG
>JZKD02S0737637.1:340743-351795 GCA_000966675.3 Picea glauca
TATATATATATAAAACAATTGAATGAAATGTTTAAATTATTATAATAATTAAATTAAATATATACATTTAAAATAATTAATATAAATAAAACTTATAGTTATATTATAAATAAAACTTATAGTTATATTAAAATTCATGTATTAGTTCAAAGGGGTTAGATTTAATGGTGGAAAGCTAGGATTTTTTTACAGTTGGGCAAGGTTCAATTCTCGTGAGGGTGAGGGCCTAACTTGAAGCTATGGAGACACCTTGAAGTAGTGGTTGCACCCAGAAAGATATTATATTAAATGACAATGATATCGTGACCTGTGTACACATAAGTGTCCCCAAAGTGTAAGATAATCCATAACTTGAATAAGTTTTTATTTATTAGAATTTAAACAAATATAATGTATGTGTTTAATCATATATATTATATATGTAGACATATCATATATATGAGGAATGTTGTATAATTTAATTGTTTTCAATAAAATATGTTTTCCACAACTCATATATATATATATATATATATATATATATATATATATATATATATATATATATATATCGTGCATATGCATATTAATATTAATTTACTAGAATACCATTTTAATTATAAGTTAAATTTCTAAATAAAGTTTTACCCATATAAATACATCTTTACAATTAAAAAAATTAGAATTTTGGCACATCTTTACAATTAGTTGTGCACCCTATAGTTGTAGGTGCAATACTTTGTTTATGATTTATCTCAATACACCATCTTTTTCTTGAAAGTAGCTATTTTATTATCTCCTCCAACTTCAACCCCTATGAACCCTTATGAAGACCAAACAAAATTGTTCCAATAAACATAGAGCTTTCTTCACAAACTCACACAAACATATAACTTTCCTCTCAAACTCACACAAAAATATGACTTTTCTCTCAAACTCAAACATCTACGAACTTGAAGTTCATCATGTCTCACAATCTCTCCATGAATCTATGAAGTGCATGGTAGCTTCTTTCATTTGTAATTTTCTCAAACTATGAAATTTTAAACCTCGATGAGGTCCTATCCGAATTTGAAACGGTTATATGCCCTATTGACTGTGAAATCGACATACTATTCCTCAATATCCCATTTCAATGCGTTTCCCCCTTTCACTTATAACTTCCCTTACGATAATTGTAGGGTTATAGATAATGGAGCATTCATCTGCGTTGTGTATGAAGTTTTCCTAGGGGGGTTTGATCCCCATACGTCATGTGGTCGAACTCACAAAAGGGGAATTGACTGACCTTTTCCACTGAATTGCCATCCTATGACCTATTTTTAATCGTACCAAACAATGGCAAGTTTCCTCTTCCATTCTCTTAAATGCGCGAGTGTCAATCAACTTTTAATTCTTACAAGAGAATGACAGGAAGCGTGCTCAAATTGAGAGCACACATTCCCATGATTAAGTGAAGTAAAAATAGTGTGAAGGAAAACCATCTTCTAAACTTAAAATCTTGAAGGTGGAAGAAAAGTTATAAAAAAAAAAAACATAATTAAGCCAGTGATACTTTTCATAAAAAGAAGTCATGACGGATGAATAAAATGAGTTTCTAAAGAGATTTTGATACAGAAAATTCCATGGAAAGATAAGCCTAAATATAACATTCCACCACCATGTTGACTTAAGCTCAAGTATGCTAATTATTTTCCTACTATTTGTAAGCCACTCGTATCGGCTAAATCTTTCTGGGTTAACATGCAACATGTGAAACACCGTTCATACAAATGATAAAAAGCAAACTAATTTTTTTATAGGTTCATATGCAACATATGAAACACCATTCATAGAGATGATAATGAGTAAAATAATGAAATATATATAAATATATTTGTGATGGTAAAAATTCCTCATATGGATCTCACAAAGGGTAATGTGTGACATTTTGTTCAAGAAATCTTACAATTCCATTGGTAGCGAGTAGGAATGAGAAATGTATCTGCCCCCTTCAGCCAACGAGTGAGAAAATGCTAAACTAATCACAAATATTGACTTCCATTTTGATATCAATGAAACACTGTAAAATATTCAAGATATAAAATCAGAATGCAAAGAAAATATCATATATTGTAAATATATGGATGCAAATATATGCTTATGCAACAAAATTTTAGAATCTAAACGACTTTTAACATATCTCGGAAGTAGACCTGCAGTTTAGGATGACAGAAAAATGCAAATAATTTTTACAAAGGGATCATTTCATTGCCAAACAGATTGAAAATAATAAAGGTGATCAACAACAACTCTTTTTCTTCACAATCATCACAAGCTGCTCTGCACTTGATAGAGCAATTTTAGTCCTTGGAAACACAAATATGAGTAAGTAAAAAATTTGTGTAATTTGAGTATTCTTGCTCCACCTCGAGTTTCAACTCCAAAGTAGACAATATAAAAAGCAATAAATTCATTTCCATATGGAAATATCAATCACTATAATTGCATGAGCTTCCTAATATAATTTTAAAATTTTGTCTCCCCTTATATAAACTACCACTTAGCACAATCTGCAATAAGCATCAAAACACCCAATAAAATAAAACATAAGTATAAAAATTTTAGGGGATCTGTTTAATCAAGAGCATACACCATAGTATAAAGATATGTTAAAATTAAAAAAAATATTTTAGAAAAATGATAACCATGAGAGAAATGAAATTAAGTATTTATTGTGATCATTTGTTGGAAATTAATAAAATTATATTATCTTATCTCTTTGTCCAAGGAAAACATCACAAGGAAACCCAAGGGATACTTCCTCATATTCGTGAATGACATCCCTAGTAAACCTCTCATTGTAGACTAGTGCACCTCACCTAGAGGGATTTGAATCGGGCACCTACTGGCATAGAAGATTATCTCATTTGATCTCAAAGCCCTGAAATTAGTTGGCACTAACCACATCTACAACATTTCAATGTAGGATAAAAAATAATTTATGCACATAATGCTTATTTGCATTAGCAGGAATTACTTTTTTTTAACTAAAAAAATTACTTAAAATTATTGTGTAAACATAGTTGTTGATCATGAAAAATGTAAACTATTTTGAAATTCAAACACATTCACACTTCATTGAACTACCTGCTTTTGCAATCAACACACTCTCTATTTCTAGGTAGCTCTCTATTTTCAGGTAGCCTTAGAAGTACTTCTAGTATCTGTAAAAAACAAAAACACAACACACACTTAGACTCTCTTCTTAGACACACACATTTGACAAATGGATAATGTATTGTTGTCTCAAAAAGATGGAAAAAAATAATTGTGGAAGGTATGTTACGCTTGAATCTGTCAGGACCGAAACAAAAACCTCATGAGGACATTAGTCCCTCTTCCTTTTTAGATAGGTGGTTCTTCTCTTTGGCTAAAATATATATCTTTGAATATTTTGGAGGAGGGAGAGTGCTAGACAACAAACCCCAAATATTTATTGCTTGGATTTAAATGAAAATGATTCTTCAATAACCCAATATGATATTTATGTGCAACAATAGTCTTTTTACAATAACAAAATATTGAAGGAGGGCTTCAACATCAGAATTAAATTGTGATCAACATCACACCCACTATTCTTAATCGTATATAAATACATCCATATCTTCTTCATAAAAATAAGAGAGAATGATTTGAGCATCTCAAATAATTTTAAGAGAGTACTACAATTATTAATAAAATAAAAATTGATAGGTCAACCTCAAATATCTCATACTTAGAACTCAAAGTTACAAAATACAATCAAGATGAACCCCGAAGCAATTCTTTGTGGAGTTTTATTCATGAAAGATGCTCTTCATTACAAAAGCTTTGACAACCATGTATGTGGCTAAAAATACTCCATGATCATATAAGAAAAGATCTTAGAAGAATATAAGAAGAACACTCAACAACTTAGCCTTGTTCTCAACTCTGAGATTCAAGCATAAACTATGAGAAGTGGTGTAGAAGAATAGAAAGAATGGAGAAGATGGAGATTTCTTTCTTTTGATCAGAAGCTTGATTGTGTATCCATGGGTGTACCTTCTTCTTCCTCTAATCTTCTTTCCTACCCTTTGACAATACTGATTCTTGGACCTTTTGATGAAGTCTCTCTTCTCTTTTTAAGAAGAGATTTTCTAACTACTTGAGTAGTTAGGGTTTCTCCTTTCCATAAATTCCCATACAAGTTTCTTCTTGAAACATTTCCTTTAATTAATGCCTCAATAATTCATCATTAATGAATTCACATCATTATTACAAGTATATTGAAAGTTGTTCCCTCTCCTCTTTTTAATAAAGGTTTTAATTAAACTTTTAGTTTTTGAAATTTAATTAATTTTCCTTTAAAAGAGGATGTTTGTGTTTTAATTCTCTGTGAATGATAATAAATTTTTTAGCCATGGAAATCATTTCAGATGTTATCTTCATCTTCTTATCTTTCCAACTATATAAAATTGGTTTTGATTGTTTGCATATATTATTGAACTTTACCAAAGGATAAAATACAAGAAAAAAATGAAGGGTACAATTTCATTCATTTTCCCAAACTTCCAATTATTTCTAACTTAGTTTATTACAATCATTTCCCATGCTATTCAACAGTTTTTGTAAGCCATCTTTTGACTCAAAGGCATTTAATAATGCTCAAAAGGAAAATGCTTCTCTAAAGAATAAAGAAACATGCTTTCAAACTTGATCTTTGTGAGCAATTAAGAAATTAAAGGGATACTCAATCATATCTTGGACAACATTAAAGTGAAGTGCACAAACATATTCCAAGATACCCCAAAGAGAACCAATAGAAAATAAGCACATTGAAATCTCAGTAAAATATTGTGACACAGATAATACATAGAGACATACTAATTTGTTTCTTGCAAAGAATAAGCGTAACATGTGGTGCACAGTAAGGAAAAACTATGTCAAGTCGATATAAAGGAACTTGGGAAACTTGATCAACATATAGTGCAAATTTTACCTCTCTCGCCATTCTGGCATTATTAATGCTTTCATGAAAAAGTCTCCACGACGGACTGTCTTGTGAACCACAAGAGTTCTGATGAAGCACCAATAGAAACACTCGCATAACTTTTTAACCTATTCTTTATTTCGTTCAAACTTTAACCCCCCTTTTATGTAGTAATTTTCTTTTATGGTAGCTTTGAATTTGACCTCTAACAGTGGCGAACATTCCTTTTGAATTCTGGAATAGAAACTCCAAGTTCTATTGTACAACAAGATTTATTACTCTCTGCATCTTGAGGGTTGACTTCTAAAATATACTTCCCTGGCACAATTTTTTGTATCTACATCTGATAAGAATTAAACATAGAAACTGGCTTTGCCTTATCTTCATTTGCTTGCATAAGAGAATTCCTGTGTGCATTAAGTTATGATAACTGACCTTACTTCTCAAGAAAATGATAAGAAAACTAGACTCTTCCAGACTTGAACTTCTACTTCCTATTAGATGGTCAAGGGCATCCACAAAAGACTCGTCCATGCTCATATTCCTGTTTTTATCACCTTTGAAATGATGTAGGGAATCAACATGATAAGGTTGGGAATTGCAAATTTTTAAAAATGAAACAGGTATATCCTCACTATACTATCCATGTCTATGTAGCTCTCCATCTTTTCTTGTTTTTTAAGACCAAAATTGGAAACCTGACTTTCTGATTAATTTGCATTTCAAAGGTTAACACATCCCCTATGTCAAATTTTTCCTCCAAATGGGTTTCTCCGATCTCTTCTAGGAGCCAGTATGATCAAGAAGATTAATTATGCATGCATAGTTCTCACAATGTAATGCAATAATATTCATATATGGAATTAAAGTATCGTAAGCCTTCATCCACTAGGCTGGCATGGATGCACATAGAAAGAACACAAAAAAAATGGTCTAGTTTTCCTTTCCTCTCGAGAGTTGCATTTGTTCAAACAATTCAACGACTTGTTTTCCCTGCCCATGCTAGGATAAACCTGCAATCATTTCATTCCATGTAATCACATGTTGTTTATCGTTTTTTTCAATCGCTATGCATGCATCCTCTATACTTTCACATTTAACATACATGGTGTTGGAAATATTAATTATAAGTCATGAGATTTACACTTATGCAGACTTTGTCTGTCACGGGAAAGAAGAGACGTTACACAGTGAGACACGACAAGCATGAGTGTTAGCAGGAGCGTTATTAATGAGTCAATCATTTATCTTTCTCTAGCCTTGTTATGCAGATGGAGTCAATAAAAGTTATTGTTGTCTTAATTACTTGAGTCGGTTTTGTTCTTCAGCAGTGTAAGAAGTCGAAGAAGTCTGAGAGCACAAGATCTAGTTTTGTAAGATTGAAGAAATTGTTGGAGCCGAAGCTCTACTCAATATTGTTTTGTAACAGTGTGCAGCATCTGAGATGAGTAATATATTTATGTGTTGATATTTCTAAGTTCTATTGGTGTTTGTGAGTTCATATGATAATAATAGTACAATGTTGATTTTATGACTAAAAATCGCTTTATTAAGTGTTATCATCACATCGCGTAGTCTACAACATAGTATTGACACTGCGCAGTAAGTCCTGAGAGTTCAATGATGTAGAATTTCACTGTGTGGTCTTTGCAACTACACTGCACAGAGTTTGTTTGTGCGTTGTAGATATGAGATATGGTATCATAGCATGTTTATCAGAGAAGTTTCAAGAGTAGGAGCTCTTTTGAAGGGAGAAATCATAGCTTCTACTTCAAATCTGCAACCTCCCACTTTTATAGGGAAAAATTATGAGTTATGGTCCTTGACCATGAAGGTATTATTTCAGGGTCAAGGTGTATGGGAGATAGTCGAAAATGGTTATGTGGAACCAACATATTAGGAAACATACAATTCTCTCACACACGCTGAGAGGGATGCCTTGAAAGATCAAAGGAAGAAGGATGGAAATGAAATGTTTTATATACATCAAGCCATGCATGCGAGCATACTCCCAAGAGTTGCATCAACAAAGCAAGCCAAGGAAACATGGGACATACTGCAAATCTCTTATCAATGTATGGTAGCCAAATTCAAGACTTCAAAACTACAAATTCTTAGAAGAGATTTTGAAACTATGTCAATGAAGGACTCAAATTCAATAGATTCATTTTACACCCATGTTATTGGCTTGATAAATCATATTAAGTCTCATGGAGAAACCATAGAGGATAGGAAGGCTGTTTAGAAGGTGCTTAGGAGTCTTTATCCTAAATTTGATACTCTTGTTGTGACTTTAGAAGAGAACAAAGACTTGAGTCAATTTAGTCTATATGACCTGCAAGCCTCTCTCATTAATCATGAACATGGATTAAATAGATCAAATATGTCATTAGAAAATTCATTTTCTGTGCAGTCATCTATAAGCCATGGAAGAGGAAGGGGGAGAGATAAATATAGAGGCAGAGGAAGGAGTGTTGCTAGAGTAGGACTCAGTAGCAATGCTACAAATACTGGTGGAAGAGGCCAAAATCAAAATAACAATTAGTCAAGTAATCACAAATTTTATAAATAAAAGATTCAATGTCATTACTGTAAAAAGTATGGACATTATGGATATGAATGCATGAAGAGACATTATAATTAGAACAAGTGAGGTCAAGATCAGTCACACAATGCAAATAGTCCCTCCAGCGCTATGTTTATGGTGCGTGTTGAAGTAATTCCTATAATTTCCCCATTTGAATGCAATGTTACTTAGAGTTGTTTTATATTTTGGATAAGCTAGTCCAAACTAAATTTACACTTGGAACCAATATCCAAGTCATTATCTTAGGAAAAGGAAGTATTAATATTCTAACTAAACAAGGGGAGAAAAAAGTTATGCCTGATGTATATTATGTTTCTGGCCTAAAACATAATTTGATGAGCACATGACAACTATTACAGAAAGTATATAGAATATATATGGAAGATAATCACTGAGTGATTTTGGACAGATATCCAAGTAATCAACTTATTGCAAAAATTCATTTAACAAGCAACATAATGTTTCCGTTGACATTGAAACCAACCATGAACAGAAAAACAATGCAAGTTGTCTATGAATCAAAAGATGCGCACTTTGACACTGCATTTACAGCAAAAAGTGAAGAAGTAAGTGTACGTTGTTCTAAAGAAGAAAATGGCAGTGCATGCAATTTCAAGAAAGAAGGCACAAAGATGCAGACAACATTCCAATCTGAAGTGCATGATGATTCCTGGTTGTGGCATTTCAGATTTGGACACCTAAACTTTGGAGGTATGAATCTTCTACATACAAAGGATATGGTGAAAGGTTTTCCATTAATTAAAAAACCAGAAAGAATATGTGAAGGTTGTATCTTCAGAAAGCAACATAGATAGTCATTTCTAGTTGGAAAGTCATATATAGCAAAAGCTCCACTGGAAATTGTACATTCAGATATCTTTGGACCAATGAAAACACCATTTATAGGAGGCAATACCTATTTTCTTACATTTATTGATGATTTCTCAAGAAAAACATGGATCTATTTTCTAAAACATAAATCTGATGCATTTGGTTGTTTTCAATAGTTCAAGTCACTTCTAGAGAAGAAAAGTGGTTATTACATCAAGGTTCTAAGAACTAATAGAGGAGGTGAATATGTTTCAAGAGAGTTTCATAACATTTTTAAAGTTCATGGCATTAACAAGAAATTCACTGTGCGGTATACACCACAACAAAATGGTGTCGCAGGGAAGAAGAATCACAATATCATGGAAATGGCGCACAATACGTTGGAAGCCAAACATTTTTCAAATGAGTATTGGGCTAAGGTAGTAGTAACTGAAGTATACATCATGAACATATGTCTAACAAAGAGTGTGAGAAACAAAGTTCCTCAATAATCTTAGACATGTATGAAGCATAATGTTGCGCACTTAAAAGTTTTTGGTTGTCTCATTCACACATTTTCCAGATGAGCTGAGAAAGAAGCTAGACACCAAAGGAAAAAAATGTATATTTGTTGGATACTCTAAAGATACAAAAACATACAAACTATATGATCTTGTTGCAAGAAAAGTTATAATCAATCGCGGTGTTCAATTTGTGGAGAATGAAGCATGGGATGGAAGCATAGAAAGGACAGTTAGAATTATTGATGCTATTGGGCATGATGACATAGAGGATGAAGTGGTTCAAACACCAATTATAAGTCAGTGCACAGTTCATTCTACAACTAGAACTGTGACACAAATCCCAGATCAAACCACTCCAGTGAGATTTGCAGGTACACAATCCACATCAAGAGCGCAACAAACTCCAACAAGTAGTCCAAGTAGTTCTACATCTCCAGATCCAACATTAGCAAGTATGTTACCAAGGAAGACAAGAAGTCTGTGTGACATCTATAATGTTGACACAACAAATTCATTTTCAGTCTTTCCAAGTTGTTTTCACAAACAGATGATCCATTAACCTTTGAAGCAACTTTCAAAGATGATATATGGGCACACGCCATGGATGAAGAAATTAAATGCATAGAGAACAATCATAAATGAAAGTTGGTAGATGTACATGAAGACAAGGATGTGATAAGTGTCAAGTGGATTTATAAAACCAAACAATATGCAATTGGAAATGTGAAGAAGCACAAGGAAAGGTTAGTTGCAAGGGTTTTTACACAACAACCCAAAATTGACTGGAATGAAACATTTGCACCATTTGCGCGCATGGACACAGTGAGAGTTGTGTTGGCCATTGTTGAACAAAATAAATGGTATATTTATCAAATGGATGTAAAGTCAACATTTTTGAGTGGACATTCAGAGGAAGTATATGTGGAACAACCACAAGTCTATGAGATTCTAGGACAAGAAAACAACTTATACAGATTGAAGAAGGCATTGTATGGGTTAAAGCAAGCTCCCAGAGCTTGGTACAATCGCATATATTCCTACCTCACTCATAATGTATTTCAAAGAAGTGAATGGGAGCCAACACTGTACATCAAAGCCAATCAACAAGGTAATATGTTAATTGTTTGTTTATATGTAGATGCTTTTATTTTTACAGGTGATTTTTGCATAGAAGAATTTAAGTCAGTAAGAAAGGATGAGTTTGAAATCACTGATTTGGGGCTTATGAGATATTTTATAGGTATTGAAGTTCACCAGTCCAAAGGTGGTATATTTATTTCACAATCTAAATATGCACATGAAATTTTGAAAAGATTCAACATGTTAAATTCCAAAGCATCCCCAACACATGTCATAACAAGATTGAAGTTAAACAAAGAAGATGAAGGATCCAAAGTGGATCCCACTCTATTTAAAAGGAAGGTAGGAAACCTTATGTCTCTGACATCGAATAGACTTGATATTATGTATGGAGTGACCCTAATTTCAAGGTTCATGGAAATTCCAAAGAAATCCAATTGGAAGACAGGTAAAATAATTATGATATATGTGAATGGAACAAAAGATTTTGGCATTATATATTCTACTTCAGAAGATTTCAAACTTATTGGATAAACTGATAGTGATTGTGGAGGCAACATAGATGACAAGAAAAGTATCTCTGGGTACACATTTCATTTTGGAAAAGGTAGTGTCATGGGCATCAAGGAAGCATCCCATTGTGACTCTTTCTACAGCTGGAGCTGAATATGTTGCAGCTACAAGCGCAACTTGTCGAGCAATTTGGATGAGAAGAATGTTAAAATATTTGCTGCAGGAACAAGGAGAACCAACTACAGTGATCTTGACAACAACTTCGCCATCATGTTATCCAAGAACAATGTGTTTCACAAGAAAACCAAGCATATTGATACAAGGTATCATTTTATCAGAGAATTGGTGAATAATAAAGAATTTTTCTTAGATTTTTGCAGGTCTAAAGAACAATATGAAGATATTTACACAAAATCTTTGGCAAGAGATGCATTTCAGAAACTGCACAGTTGTCTAGGAGTTGGCGGAGTAAAAAATATTTGGTAGTTCATGTCAATTTAAATTTTGATGAAATTTTTTGTGTGTCTTGTAATCCCACCTACTTATAATTAAGGGAGGGGGGGAAG